>VWZZ01005769.1:553718-575543 GCA_013399095.1 Psophia crepitans | reverse complement strand
AGTAGGTTTGTCCACCATTTGCATCAAGAAGTTGGCATCGATGCACTGGAGGAACCTCCTGGACTGCGCATGGCTGGTTGAGTAGGCCTCCCAGCAAATGTCAGGGAAGTTAAAATCCCCCATGAGGACCAGGGCCTGTAATTGTGAGGCAGCCGCCAGCTGCCTGTAGAAGGCCTCATCACCTTCCTCATCCTGATCAGGTGGCCTGTAACAGACCCCCACAACGGTATCACCTGTGCTGGCCTGCCCCTTAATACGCACCCACAAACTTTCAACCCGCCCCTCATCCCCCCCTTGGTGGAACTCTATACATTCCAGTTGCTCTTTCACATAAAGAGCCACACCACCACCTCACCTCGACTACCTATCTTTCCTAAAGAGGACATAGCCATCCATGACCACATTCAAGTCATGCGAGCTGTCCCACCACGTCTCTGTAATTGCCACTACATCATAACCCCCAAACCGCACAAAGATTTCTAACTCCTCCTGTTTATTCCCCATATGTCAAACTTCCTACCAAAGACGTCCAGGATCTAAAAGCCATTTTGCCATTGTGATGGAAAAAACTCTTGACAACAGCAGACTGGTACCAGAGAGAAAAACAAACATTTCTCTCACTCAGTACTGTGTGGGCTCAGGAGACCCTTGTGATCTTAGTTTGAGACATGAGTATCAGACCCAGCTCTTGAAAGATCAGAGAACAAGACTAGTAGCTAACAGGTATTTCTCAGATACATCACTACCCCCTTCTTAGCATTTATTTTACATTAATCTTAGGAAAGTACTTGCATACTCTTACGTTTGCTCTCCCTAGAACTTGTACTTAATGAAAACAAGTGGCTTAGCTGCCCCGTGATCTGAATTATAGAAAAAGTACATGAATGGGGGGGAGGAGAGAGAGAGGGAAAGCTTCCTAACACAATACCACAGCTCCACTGGCTGCCAGTGCCCTGCTCACTGCACTACAGGACTTATCTCTGCCCGTCTCTGCAGGCTTATGCACCTCCTTTATGCATACGCTTGTGGACAACGTAAAAGTGTTTCTCCTCTAAGACGACGTCTATTTTTAATAAGGGAACAAACATACTTCAACAGCAACAACAACAAAGTGTAACATCTGATTTTGGCGTTGTGCTTGCCATGTTCTTTTTGTAAACTGTAATGAGTGAGTATCCAAGGTCCTTTTTTTGGTTTAGTCTTCCTGAACATACCACAAGTAATATTCCTCTCATTCCTGCAGACAACGTTAAAACAAAGCAGCTCATAAAAAGGCTAGACAGTCTGTTCTAGCCACCTTCTGCCTTTTCATTTAAGAAGTCTGCTGCAAAAGCACACCAGCTATTCAGAACGAGACACTGTGCTGCGTTCCTGCTTCTCATGTATAAATCAATCCCTCCAGCTTCTCACCCAAGGGTCAAGTCCAGCTCCAGGAAACACGCCACCCGCGGGGCTCTAGGTATACACTCCCAGTACGAGCTGAAATACATTAATGGGCTGTGGAGACACCAACTCTACCCTTCACCAGAGATCTCTACCAATCCCACGTGGCAGTAATCGCTCATTTAGCAACCTCAGTAATTACCAACGGTCGTGATTTTTCCATGATGATCTCCAGCAAGTTTGCAGGCCTGCAAAAAGACCTGGTTTCAGTTTTCATGGATACAAATATTCAATTTCTTTCCTAAACTTAGATTTGAAGTTTGTCACAAAGAGCAGGGCCCCAACACTTGTGAAGCATTCTACCTCTGTTCCAAAAAGGGCTCAGCACTCCTGCTTCAGCTCTAGCCATCCTTTTCATCTCATACCTTGCACAGCACTTCTGGTTTTAAGGTTCTACAGAATGGAAAGCACAGAATGAAAGGATGCAAGAGTCTCAGGGATGAAGAGCAGCCTCATCAAAAGCTAGGTTCTCAGATGTCCACTTGCACATCTGTTTTTTTGTTGGTTTGTTTATTCATTTATTATTATTTATAACTGGCTGAAAGGGATTCATTTCTATACACCATTTCACCAGTAGTGGTTTACAACTCCATTCTAAAACACTCCGAAATAGCTACAAAAACAAATAACTGCAGAACAAAAAACCACAGACTCGTAATTGCAATAAAGTGGCCTTGGTTTGTTCAGCCTGGAGAAGAGGAGGCTGAGGGTAGAGCTCATGGCAGCCTACAGCTTCCTCCCGAGGGGGAGCCAAGGGGCAGGCGCTGATCTCCTCCCTCTGGAGCCCAGCAACAGAACCCCAGGGAATGGCATGGAGCTGCCCCAGGGGAGGGTCAGGGTGGAGATCAGTAGAAGGTTCTTCCCCCAGAGGGTGGTGGGGCCCTGGCACAGGCTCCCCAGGGCAGTGGTCACCACCCCGAGCTGGGCTGAGTTCAAGCAGCGTCTGGCCAACGCTCTCAGTCATCTGCTCTGGTTGGGCTGGTCCTGTACCATCGTATTATCATCACTGTATGCACCTCTGAAGTGGTAACCATGGTAAGTTTCTGGCCTTGGCCTTCACTTAAAGAGGCAACAAAAATCCTGATTTCCCAATGCACTGTACATCAGTTCCAGAACGATGTTTGTTTATTGAAGTGGGGCAGGTAGAAATAAAGGACAAAAGGGGATATATGTATCATGTAAGATACATCCAAATTCCCTATATTTAAGAGATGGATTGGAAAGCCGAGAAAGCAAGCAAGGAAAAAGAATGACTTTGTTGTGGTAACAAAGAAGTAGACAACTTGACTAGGTCAACACAGGCGTTAGTATCCAAATTAAAGAACAGGAACTTCTTCAAAAATGGGATTAAGCAAATGACCTTGTCAGCACAGAGAAGTGGAGGAAAGGGCAGAACCGAATGGAGCTGGAACACAGCCAATTTTAAATAATTATTAAAGAACCTTGCAAACAAGAACTAAATCACTAATTGCACCTGCAGTGATAGCACTCATTAGTTTCTCCAAATCGCATCCCTCCTGATTCTACAAACTTCTGGAGACTCTCAAAGCTTCTGTTTTACTCAGCGTGTGGAAGAAATGGGATGCTGGAGTGGGAAGACTTCTTTTTTCCTGCTACTGGCCAACTGCAAATCTCTTCATTTCAGTGCCTCTGTCTCTCTGTCTCCCCTTTGGTTTTGTTTATTTAGCTTTGGGGCTTAGTGGGTGGCTGCTTGGGTGTTGGTTTCTTGTTTGTTTGTTTGGGGGTTTGTGTAACTTATACTTGGCATTTTACTTAAATCTTCAGCTCTTGAGAGACACTGGGTGGGAATCTTGGCTTAAATTCTAATACAAATGTGTTCCGGAGTTCAGAGGAATTTAGAAAATGTAACACGAATCTCTGAAAGGCTTAAAAGAAAAGGGCAAAAGGCAAGTTGTAAAAAGTCATTTTAAGTCCCCATTTTAAAGCCCATTTTTAGGGAGAAGAGCTGTTTCATGCATGAGCTGTGCTGCCTGGGGCAATGGGACAAACCCATCATCTGGATTTAGTAACAGTGGAACAGCCACACACTATGTTTTCAGGCTATGACTGGCATTAGCAAGATTCACAGTCTTCATCAGAAACCAAAAAAATAATCTTCACTTTGTCCCTGTCAGAAACTTTCTCATGAAAGCACGCCTTGAATAAGGGCTGAGAAAGAGTTTCAGGATCTGAAACGTGTGAGCACAGATATATACATACATATATAGATATACATAAATATTGGTGTGTGTGTGCATGTAAGTGTCTATGTGTGCCTGTAATACGTTCTCAGAAACCCTGTTTCCTGCTGGAAGAGTCAAAAACATGAATAACCCACCCAAGGACAAATCAGTTACATATTCTCTACTTCTCAAGCCAAATTTTCCTGGTGATACACAATCAGATTTTACATACTTTGTGTCTCGCTGACTAATTAGATCAATGCAGGCTACTCTCCCTGTCCTTCCCTTTTCGTAGCAGGGACCTTCATCGCCTGTAGCTACACAAGTGCGGTTGCTTTTGCCAAATGCGTGGAGATACTGCTAAGGGCTTCACTTGAACTCCACATTGCTGTATAGCAGTACGGAGGAAAGGGGTGGTGTATTTTAATCCATATTGTGATTGCTTTGATGTTGTTTGTAATGAGGAATATGTTTTTATTTATACATGTCAGAGCTGTTATAGGAATCTGTGCTTCCCAAAGGATTAGGTTTCCACTATCAAACAAACACAGTGTATACTTAGAAGGAGGAGGCAGCTAACTAGAGGTCAATTTTCCACTCACAAACTACAGTGCTTAGCTTCTTTCACAGTTCTTTCCATCCACGGATCCAAACACCCTGTACATAAAGCTATCGGTTATCCCCACCTTGTCACTCAGGGAAACTGAGTCAGGACACTGCTGCACGCTGCTGTAGGTCCCATGGGTGGTTAATACTGTGTTACTAGCGTCACGGGACCCACTGCTGCCTCCAGATTGACACTGCCACTCACGCATTTTGAAAAAAACACACAGGAACTACCAGAAATAAGGATCCATAATTTTCATATCCCTGACAAGCAGTGCAGAAGGCGGAGGGAAAGGTTTGGCCGAAGATATTTTTCAAAGGAATACAAAAACCAGGGGAATATGTATGACTCCTGTTACATCTCCTACTTCCAAATCCTGAGACCACAAACTACAGCACTACTTTTTTTCTCCCTTCAGAAGCTCAAAGTCCATGCACAAATTATTACACACTCTTGAAAGCAGGCATTTATGCCAGAAGCAAGAATGAAACTGCACCTCTACAATACAGAAAAATGGCATCCCATTGCTAATCTCCAAGGTCAAGTTCTCAGTACCCAAGACGGAGATGACTGTTTGGGGGGTGCAGGGGGGGAAGTAATTAGATGCGGTTTCTGGCACAGCTCACTTCCATGTAAATGAAAGCCTAACCAAGTGCCTGGTCTTACTGTATGAAAGCCTGGAAAATAAACCTGTCTTGCCAAAGTGAGTTTTGCCCCTCAGTTGTCACTTTGAGAGTGCTGCAGGGGCTTTTGTCGATTCAGTTTCACAAACTCCTCTTAGCCTCATTTAAACATTTCATTTTAAAGGATCTTTTAAAATTACAGGGTCTGATCACGTGCAATGGGAGAACTTTTCAGAGTACTTTGTTGACTCTCCAGAGCTTGTTTTTCAGAATGAAACTCCTGCTTGGGGGATATCTTTGTCTTTTCGTAGTTATTCAATGGTTTGATCTATTTAGTTGTTTATGATCATTATAGTACTCTGGTGGAAAGAAATTACGAGAGTGGAAGTGGAAGGGGAGTGACAGTGTTACAACACTCCAGACCAGGCAGAAAAGGCACTGTTACAGACCTTTCAGCGTCTTCTGAAGACAGTCAGGTTCACTGCAGAACTACAGAAGGAAGAGGGCTCAGAGTCAATACATGGAGAACCTGGATGCTCCTGCTCACCGGAACGGCACTCTTGACTCACAGGTGTGTGAGAAAACTGGAGTTATTTCTCACCCAGTGAGCGGCACATATTCTAAGCCCTTTTGGACAGCAAGAAAGCTGCTGCAATCACTCATCTAAGGAATGTAAACTCCATCTGAATAAAACATCCCAGTATTGCTGCCGGACAGGACTAAAACGTTATCATTCTCTCATGACCCAACTGACCAAGACGAGGTGGCACTGTGCCTCACTGGAGCAGAGGGTAAGGACGGACGGACACGTACCCAGCCTGGCGTGCCTGGCACTGTGATAACGCCAGCTGAGCGCACAGGACCCTACCTGCTACAGAGAATGGCTTATGGCCCCGTCTGAGCTTTAGTTCCCAGCTCACTGTCAGCAAGGATGACAAGCCAGGTCACAAGAACGCTGCAGAGAACCTTGTGTGCCAGCAGAGGTACAGACTCATGGAGGACCTCTCCCCCTGATTTTATTCAACAAGGTTGAAAAACAGAGAGACTAATCTAAACAGATCAAAATAATTAATTTTCTACTCAGAGTTACTGGGCTGACATAAAAGAACAGCATTTATAACAACCGTCCCATGCGTTTATTGGAAACGTATGCTCTTTTTGAGCCTGAGGACATGGGAGGAGGCAGCCACTGTGACTACAAAAATACCAGTTTCCTGTTTAAATTTGGGACTGTATTTAGATTTGATGGCTTATCGTCTGAGAGGTTTCTGGGGATAGAGGGAAGGTTTGTTTGTTTGTTTGTACAAGGGATAAGGCAATTTCCTGACTGAGATCAGAGCATTTATATTTGTCAATTTTATGCTGATTGTGAGTAAAAAAAAATAAATAAAAAAAAAATCAGCAAATCAACCCAAACACTGCCTGTGGTGAATTCGTTCAGTACATCCAATCCCAATTCCTTTTTTAAAAAGAATTGGTCATTCGCACGTGAAAAATATTTCAAATTTTGGGAACGCCTGGGCTATGCAGCTGTTACACAGTTAACTATAAACTGCTCAAAGGAAGCTCCTCTCAAAAAGGAAGCTGAAGCTGGTTTGATCAGAAATAGGAGACTTCCTTCGACTGCCTGAATCTTAATGCCGATGTGTGAGTTCCAACTGTATATTCAAGACAAGAGACTTTTACCTACCCCTTGACTGTGAACAGTTGGCACTGCCCACTCAGTTGGTTCTCTAAGGAACTGTCAAAACCAGCTGTAACATAGAGAAAAAAAATACTTGCAAAAAGCTACGGTGAAAGCTTTCACCCACTTATTTGGAAGGATATCAGGGTGAGAAGTTGACAAGCAACATGCCTTTGGCTTGTCCAGTGCTCACCTTCCCAAAGCAGAAGAAATCTGAGAACTTACTGAAATGAATTTCATTTCACTGTTTGCTAGGGTCTCTAACAGAGAAGCTCGAGTCCGTTTACTTTAAAGCACCAAGGCTGAAAAAGACAGCACTTCTCAAGTTGATTCACCAGTGGATGAGTTGCTCAAGAACTCAAAGAAGGGCAGAGACCTGGATGTTATCAGAATAAAGTATTTGACCCTCACCTGCTGAAATAAACCTGTCAGATGTTAATACAGTATACAGATGCACAGGACCTCTTTACTCTCTACCTCTTCTCCAAATGCTCGTTTCAGCATGGAAAAATTGAAAAATGAAGAGCGTTTGTACCAAGTTTCATTTGGAGAAAAAGAACTTATCTCATCCTTTCCAGCATTCACTCATAGCATAAGGTACCCCACTCCACTTTGGAGATTGGACTGATCTGACATGTTTAAGAATTTTGTCTGGTCCTCCAAAACCAAATGACTGTACTTTATTACCAGTCTGCAGCAGCAAATTCTCTTTCACCTCAGCTTGTGTTCCTCCTCCCAAACCTCATTAGCAATCTTTTACCTTTTGAGAACCTTTTGCTATGTGTTTTCAACTTCTTTCACAAGTTCTAAGCAAGCTGGGATATTCACCAACAAAACAACTCTAATTTTGCATTGACAAAGCTGTCCTGCGCTACTGGCTGCCCTATTACCATCACAAGTTCAAAAATTCAAAAGCCAGGAAACAGATAATGACGACACAAACTGATGCAACCTTTACTATGTTCTTAAACATGAGGAGTAACAGGTAGCATTGATTTCCATATCTTGTAGCAGAACCAACAGGTTACTAGTAATGATGAAAATGAAGGAGGAAAAAGGCCAGTTATCTTGTAGATCCTTCTGATCTCAGAAGTAGAAGACAACAGAAGACACGGATGAGTAGCCCTTGACTACACAAGGGTAGCATCATAGAATCACAGAATGGTTTGGGTTGGAAAGGACCACAAGGATCATCTAGTTCCAACCCCCCTGCCATGGGCAGGGACACCCTACACTAGACCAGATAGTTGAAAGCCCCATCCAACCTGGCCTTGAACATGTCCAGGGATGGGGTCTCCACAGCTTCTCTGGGCAACCTGTTCCACTGCCTCACCACCCTCACAGGAAAGAATTTCTTCCTAATGTCCAATCTAAATCTCCCCTCTTTTAGTTTATACCCACTCCCCCTTGTCCTGTCCCTGCATTCCCTGATAAACAGCCCCTCGCCAGCTTTCCTGTAAGTCCCCTTTAGGTATTGGAAGGCCACGATTAGGTCTCCCCGGAGCCTTCTCTTCTCAAGCGCACTGGTTCCATAGCAGGAACAACCAGGTGATGGATGAGACAGAACTGTCACGAGGGTGTTATGCTCACACCAAAAAGAGAGCCTGTTGACACATAAGCACTATCAAAGTCTTCAAACCCACATTCCATAATGCCATGAACATGAAGTTTAAAAGACAAGGAGAAGAAGATACTTCCTTTTCTGCCTGTACGGCCATGCCAGAATCCTTTGATGAAACAAGACAAAAGGCAAATGCTTGTATCAAGAACAATTTTGACATTTGGTCCACTACTGAATCCTTGAAAGTGGATTCACAAGACAGGAAAATTAAAACCGTAAGACCAGCCACAGAGAGAAATGAGCAGAGGCCAAAGGAGAGGTGGTTGAACTCTAGAAAGATGCCTTAAATATTCTCTATTTCCTGGCATCAGTAGCATTTCACAAACCTTAAATTAGTAAGGCTTCATCAAGCTGAAAAACACTAACCTTCCTCCACTGCAGGGGCACATGATACTGAAACAATCAACCCGAGGTCTAGAAGCAAGTCAACACAAGTACCACCTCCTTTTGCCCCCTGGGGATCTACTTTATGCTGGAAGATTTCCCCAGTACAACTCTGCCAGAAACACCCACTAGCAGAGGAACATCTCATACCGAAGGAAGGAGTGCTGGTGCTCTCTGGATGACATAAGCACTCTGCGCAAATGATCTTCCCAGCTCAAGCATAGGCTGAGGGGCATGACTTCTTCCACACTCCTCACCCTCCCAACTCTTAGATCTGGCCTGAGTCCCAAATCTAATTGCTTCCAGGTAGTTCACTTAACTGAAACATGTCTCGATTTAATCATCTGTAACATGAAGGTCAACGATGCTCCCTAACTACAAGAGCTCTTCAACTTTCTAAAAGTAGGTGGTGCAAAATTTAATCCTTCTCTAAAAGGAAAGTACTTATGTTTCACTGCCTCACAGGATGCTCTTGAAAAGTCACTGCAAAATACAGTATCTCCCTAGGGGAGCAAATCCAAGGCTGGAACTTATTAAATCTCTGCTGGGTCGTCAGAATACAACCAGCCTTTAAGAAAACAAAAACAAAAACAAAAAACAAACAAACAAAACCCAAAACCAAACAAAAAAACAAACGACAAACCCAGGAGTTTTGTAATTATTACTCTGGAAGAATCTTCAGAACATCCCGGTTCTGACCTCTGCCACCTCCCAGATTCCCTGTGGAACCTGGCATTATTGGCTCGTCCTTCTTGCACCCAATACTACAGTAATGTCACAAGTTAGGCTGGGCCTTGCCATTTTAGAGTAGGAGTTCAGCAGGGCAAAGTTTATCAGTTTGGACTAGCAAAAATGGTGACTCCGAAGCATGGCACAGGAGTAATCTAAGCATGAATTCACAGGCACGAAATTTCCCAGCTGCAGTGATTTCTACACGAGTTGTCACAGGTAGTGACAAGTTGGGTGTCGAAAATCTGCTTAAGTTGACATTATTTTTGTGGGAGTTGTGCAAACAAACCCAAGCAATTCTCTTTTTAATACTCATGACAAATATTTCACTTGCACTTCAACAAAGACACACGTTTCTATGCTTTCAGTCCGGGTCCTGCTTCATGTTGCTACATGCAGTTAGTACCGGCTCTACATTCAGCTGCTCATTGCTGCTTCTCTTTTAAGCATTTTTATTCGTTTGATTTAACAACATGCCACACATTAATATTCTGTCCTGACAACAGGCTTGGGCAGTTGTATTATTTCCAGTGAATATGAACCTGCGCCAGCAAATCTGGTGCTCAGAAACAGTTACACAGTGAGAATGGGGAATATATAGATTACCCTGAGCTGCCATATGACAACACCATTTATTAGTAGAAAGCAGATAACTATTTTTACCAAAAAGAAACATAACGACTTTGTCTTCCAAAGAAAAAAAATACCATCACCACCCCTTTTAAAGTCACCGACTCATTAAATGTGTTCACAGACTTCAATCTCAAAACCATTTAAGAAAACAGGGTCAACTTAAATTCATACATATTCCTCCATACTGAGCTTCCTCTAGTTGCACTGCAGGTGACTAAACAGCATGCCACAAGCAAAGTGGATGACACCAATATTGCCACAAAGATGCATGGCTTCCACTTCCATACAACAGTAAGAGGATCATATATCAGGCTGGACAGCAAGTTCCAGACAATACCCTAGAGAATATTCCTTCCTAACTCCAGATCCTTATGACTCTGCACATACACACAAGGCACAATATTAACAATTCTGTTAAGAAAGGATTTTCTGCATCACCTCAGACCACTGATTCGGTGTCACGTCTCCAGATGCGGCCAAGGTGAACAGGTCTTCTCAGTTATACACAAGACAGCAATCTTCTGACTCCTACAGGTATGTAGCTGGAGCCCTGAGCCACGAGACTTAACAATAACGCTACCTCATGAGGTTAGACTGAAGTGAAGCTAAAGAATAACAAAGGACCATACAGAAGAATCCAGTAAAAGCAGTATTAAAGTAAAAGCAATGTTTTTATGTATACCTTATATCACTGTAAAAGGCAATCACATAATTATTATTCATAGATAGAACAGAATTTGGATCAAATTCCTTCTGGGTTAGGAAATCCTCACATGACAAGAGCAGAGAGGAACCTGAGGTGGTCAACAAGATTAACTATCCACACTCTTAGAGTACAACTTGTAAAAGCTGCTTTATCTGAGTAAGGGGAGGGAGGCCTCAAACCAGATCTTTCACCATAGACACTGGTGAAATTGATGTAGAGTTTGTTAATTCTTACTGATTATCTGATAAACTCAAGATCCATTCTGAGATGTTTTCAAGAGAGAAGAGTTTTGAATGGGGACTCTCCTCATATAGATCCATGCTATCTGCTTGGGGCTAAAACACACGGGCTCATGATAGGAAAGGAAGATGACAGCAGGGTAGCTGGGTCTACAGCCTGGCTGCTTTTAGGTTGGATAAGAAAAGGAGAAACCACAGGGAAGGGAAACAACAAACAGTTCTGCTCTCCTACAGACAGATCTCACCTGCCTTCTCTCCAAGGACACAGCTTTCAGGACTAGTGGTTTCTCCAGTGCTTTACCTGCTAGGTCAGAGCAATGGAGTTCTCAGGCATGCAAAATAAGACCAAAATGTTAGTAATACTTGTGACAGAGAGGAGGTGAGTTTTATGTTAGAAGCAACTACCTAGGGTAATGATGTCTTTCCTGGAGAGTTTCTTCTTGCCTTAAACTTCCCAAAATTATTTGATATTTTAACAAGCAATAAAGCCAGACTCATAGCTAGAAGAAAGGTACACTCTGTGCTTGCCACGCATTCTACAAATTGTAATGTTTTACTTTTCTACAGGACATACATATATAATTATTCAATATACATATTATCTAGACATAAACAGTATATAAAAAAAGATCTTACAGATAAGTTAAAAAGCACATGATACAAAATTTCATATAATCATGAACTAGCAAGCAACACAGTTAAAAATAAGTCAATGCAATATTTGATCCAAGAAAAAACTGCATGTGGATTTTTTTTTAAGCCAGAAAGTAAATCTAAGTCAAGTGAAGAACTCAAAGACAACTCAGATGAGTAACTGGCAAAACATAATCTCAACAATCGCTTGTCTTTCTAAACTAAGAGCTCTGCTCAAGGAGATTGATAAAGGTAATGCAATCCATGAAGCAAAGTCCCTTCAAAGTAAGAATCAGGGAAAAAAAACTACTGTAAAAATATGAGCTAAGATGGGAATAGTAGCAGGCAATCTTTACAGCTGTGCGTGGATGGTCGGTGACATCTACAAAGCAGCTTTAAACTGTGGACAAAAGTCACTGGAGTCAAGGCAGGATGAAAAAGAGGCCAACGTGTTCATACAATGGCTCACAAGAGGCTCCCGAGGGAAAGGGAAAAGGCGACAGAAATACCTACGCTAGCTGCAAAAGCAAAAGGACAGCAGGGGCCTGTCGTAGGTGAAATCAGTCACACAATAAAGGTGACAAGGAAAACATACGGCACCCCAGATCGAAACCAGCACGCAGACAAAATGTAAAATGACAAGGATAATCAAGATGTCCTGGTAGTCAGGATCAAGAGAAGGAAATGACCAGCTTGAATACATTTCTCTATAAAGTTTGCTATTTGTGTGTCCAGCTATAAAAAAAATACTATTGAGTGATACTGTCAGTTTTAAGCTAAGAAAATGACAAAGTTATTACAGAATCTCTTCTCTTCTTAGCCTGCTTTGTGACCTCTTAAAATCTACTTTCCTGGGCTTGCTGAAGAACACATTTCTTTTTCAGCTTTTTTCCCTTTTTATTAGAAATATGAACAGCAACCTTATATTAGTCCCTTTATTTTCTCTCTCTTCACTGTTGCTCTCATTTTTAAATTAACCCTAATGCAAAAAACACTCTAACCCATACACAGGCTAAGCTTAAAAAAATTAAGGTGGGTATTTGTCAACCTTGTAATTCCTTTGTTAAACAAACCAACCAACCACAACCCACACAACTGAGGAATCCATCAGTAATGGAAAGAGCAATGCAAGGAATCTATAGACCCATTCTTTAAAAATACTACGACCAAGGAAAAGACGACTCTGTGAAGAAGGCTGCTCTTGCTAGCTTTTGAAGGCAAAAGAAAAAAAAAAGTGAAACAAAAGGTCTGAGGAGAAAATTAGAAGCCAGGTTCGAAATAACAGCACNGAAAATAAAAGAAAAAAGGGAAAAGAGAAAAAAGCCAATCCAACAGCTTGAGTGCTAGGATCTTTAACACTGCCAACTCACAAACCCATCAAACATTTTCCTCTCATCTACTATGCTTCTTTCTTTAATACTACAGTCCTTCTGAAAAGGGGAGGCAGAAGAAAAATGATTGCACTAAATTTGCATAACTGCACAACACAGGAGATTTATGAGCATTTTTTAACAGCCAAACGACTTGTCCGCAGAACTGCAACAGTAAGCTATCGGGGTTCTTACCGTCGGCAACATCACAAGCCTGTTGGAAGAATCAAATCTTTTATTATAAAAATCAATCACAATTCCCATTCTGTTCCTCAATCCTTTAAAAAAAAAAACCAACAAAACCAACCCCCCAAAAAACAAAACTAAAACAAAACCCAAAAACCTGAGTGCTGTTAATTTAGCCTTCTTACTGAAGAATGAATACTAGATAAAAAGGGAGCCGACAGCTGGCCCAGAGCCAAAACGAAAGCTTTCAGGCACAAAGATTGCTGAGAACAATGTTTGTTCTGCGCTCAGAAATTTTTTTTACGTGCAGCTCTGTACAGACAAGCTGGGCATATCTGGTGACGTGGCGAAGAATATACATTTATGATGGAGGACGCAGCCTTTAAAAAGGAGAAATAAATTAGAGATTAATGCCTTTTTATGTAAGCTGCAAGGAGACAAATTCCTGGAGCAATTCAATACAGCACAAGGAACAAGGTTTCTTTCAAAAAGTCACCCTTTAACTGGGAAGGGCGCTTCTTTGCAGGGAGTCTGAACTGAGAAATACGTAGCTCCTTGCTTTCTATTTATAGTCATTCAGGCAGTGAATAGTCTCATTCCAAATGCCACAAGGCATACTCACAACCTTTTATTCCAGAGACCTGATTTGTGTTTCATTTCAGAAAGTCCAGCCCAATGAAAAAAAAAAGGGGGGGAGGGCAAGAGAGAAACGGCAAAGCAACATGCAAGAGAAACGCTTTTTTCTCCCAACTTTTGCTTATGAAGCTGGTGCTGGAGAGTGTGGAAAAGGTTTTTTTTTAAAAAAAGAAATTTCCCTATGAGAAGGAAAGAAAATGTGAGCTTTGGAAGTGCATGCATTTTTACTCATTAACACTGAATACCAGTTGCCCTGCAATTTAGGCAAGTCTGGGGGAAGGAGGAAAAGGAGCGAGGGGTGAGAGCATTTCAATTACTTGGCTTTGAAGGACCCTTCTGAATGAGAAAGAGACAGAAGACACTTGTCAAATGCAAGTTCAAGTGAAAGCCACTTCTGCCAATGAAGTGTGCAGATGGCTGTGGGGGTTCCACTGAACCCTAACTGGGCCTCTATTATGTCTTTATTGCTCACAAAAAGGCAAGGGTCACCTTCAGTTTAGAATAAGTTAGCATCCTTTCCCACAGAATGACTCCAGTCAATGAAGCCAAGCAAAGGAAGTCTTCCTTTGAGTGACTGCTATCCCATAAATGCACTGAAGAGTTTTTAGAAAGGCTAGATAGGCACAAAAAACTTTGGTCTCATCTACGCTACCAACATTTATCAGAAATTTCTTCCACCATTGCAAGCAATGCTGGGACAACCAGAGGAGGCTGGTGGTGACTGTCATGTATGCCTGTTAGATTTCTTTCCTGTTGGGGCTGGATGATACGAGTGGAAAGAGTATGGACAGCTTTCAAGATTTCACTAATAAGATGTGGGACGAAAAGCAAGTTCTACACCTCTGTTTTTAGCGTGCATTCTTCAGAAACACGGGAACACCCCCCGGTCAGCGTATCATGTCAGGTCTCCTGTTTCTAACAGCATCCAGGTTCACATGTTTCACAACCAGAAGTTGCAGAAATTTCTGCTAATAGACATGTCTGGTACCACTACCGGCCCTCCCAGCGTTGCTTAAGAGAGTCCAGCTGGTGCCTTCCAATGTTACCTTCCGTGGTGCTGTGAAGTACCGCCATAATGCAGAACCCTTAAAAAACCCAACAAAGCTGAAATAGAAGGCAGTTAGAATTTGTATTCGTGGCACAAAACTCTGTATTCTTCATTTGAAAAGTTCACACCTATGGTCACTAAACACCAAGAAGGGTGCTGTTTCCTCCCCAGTGGGTTCAAAGGATTACGTAAGAAAAGACACTGAAAGGTCAAGTATCTCCAATACTTTCCTTCCAAAACAGCAACAGGAAAACAGAAGTAGAGGAACGACTTTTTCCCAGTGAAACATTAGTTCCCCAACTACGGTGACAAACCTGATTGGGTACACTGTGCATACTGATGCAACTATCCCCAAAGTAACAGAGAAACAAGTCTCTTCCAACACTGCTATAAGACAATATTCATGGGATCACAACTTCTGGGCAGCACAAATTGCCCTCCCCCTAGGTCAGAGGTGAGCTGTGTGGCAAAGCTCAGTATTATTCTTGGAAGAGAACAGGAGAAACTAAGAAAACAAAAGCAAAAAAGGGAACAGTATTTAAAGAAAACTCCTCATAGCTATTTGCAAACAACATAGCAAGCAACTTTGAGAAGGTTACTAAGTTAAAAGCCCTCTTAACTATCCTGATAGTCTGACAAAGAAACTCCAAGTTACTCTAATTTCCATAGAAGTCACCTTTTTCTAAATAAAAAAAAAAAAGTGTACTTATTCTGCATCAGAAAAGACATCAGGTTCTCATAAAGGGGGGCTCATTTCCACATGTCATAGGTACAGAAGCCTTCATACTGCTAAATACAAAATCCCTCTTTTAAATACAGGAAGCTGATCCCAGCAAGGGAAGTAAAGCAGAATTCCCTCCCTAGCAAGCGGGAGAGGGTGATTTGGTATCAGCCTAAAATAATTCTTCAGGGAGAAAGGAGAGCCTCAAGCATGAAAAACTCAAGTAATTCTTCAACTTTGTAGTTTAATACATCCTCAGGATTTCCTCTTCATAAATATAGCAAAAGCTGCAGCAATTCCTGAGCACTCCACAAAGACCAAATTTAGCAGCTGTCTGTCATTTGCTTGTTTTTTGAAGTTGTCCCCTTAAAAGAAGTAGTACAAAACAATACAGTCCCTGGAAAACCAACAAGATTGAGAGGTCTTTATACAGCAATAAATCATAAATGGTTGTAGATGAAAATAAGTTCATACTGGTACAGATTTCACTGTGGAAAGACTCAAAGGAGTACTTAAAACTGGCAGCGGCCAATATTTGTGGATTTTTCACTTTGAAGTCAATGGATACAATATCAAACTGGGCATATAAAAGTTTGGGAGAATCATTGATCAAGAGCATCCTATGGAGGCTCATTCAATCAAATCACTATTTGAGAGTTTTCTACTCCTGCATTAAGTGACTGACACAGGCAGCGTCACGTCCTGCATCCTCTACTTGGGACAAGAAGCCCATGCTGCGACTGCTTCCATGTAGTGGGGTTTTGCTGTAAGGCTGGGTTTCCTCTACTTCTTTACAGACTGACATTTCTAGTTATTTATGATGCTGAAGGCAAGGTCAACTAATATGAACCTTGCACTTGGAACAGAGAGTACGGAATTTTTGGATGTTTTTTAGTTACCAGAAACTGGGAATAAGGGGAGGAGAGGAGGTTAAGTCAGTATCTCAGCATAACCCTTAAGAAAAAATTCTCTTTACTACAGAAAATATTTGCCTTTATTGTGGAAAATCCATTTATGCTCAACAGTACCCTAGACAGCATTCTTCACTTCCGACGTGTAGCTGCCTTTTCCATATGCATGGCCTAGACCATGAAAAAAAGAACTGGTCTTGAATTTGATTTGAAATTATCTGGGAAATCTCAGCTTAAAGAATGAAGAACGTCCTCATGGCACCACATGCTGCTGAGAAGACACTGTACAGGGTTTTGGTCCAAGGCATTTGCCTTGGGGACTGAAGCCTCCACACCTCTATCTACTGAGTTGCTGCATTTCAGCAAAAGGTGATAAAGACAAGACTAACTGAGTCATCACCCACCCGCAGAGGCATCCTTCATCCCGTCCTGTCCCATCCCATCTGGGATGGCAGAAAAAGTTTTACTCAAGACTGCTGAAGAACGGAAAATTACATGCATCTCCAAGAGCACTACTGAACACATGATGGAACTGGCCAAAGTTCAGTATGTCCCTTATACCAAACACTTTCCTTTTCAACACTGTCTCTTGCTCAGGGCTCAGATCTAAGTTCACCTCGTAGCTAACTCAGAACGCTAAAAAGGGACAGGAGGGAATTCACCTAGATAATTTTACCTTCTTCCATTCGGTCAGTGAGTCTTTCTGCTCTGTGAACACTTTCTCACCACACAGCTCAGAGCAGAAAGGTGCAACACATGTTCTGATCAGCTAAAGCATCTTATTTTGTGAACCTGGATCTGACTTTCTCCAGCAGCTCCCACACTTGGTAACAGTCCTCTTCGAAATAAACAAAGCTCATGGTGTACAAGGTACAAAATAACATACTGAGATTCCTACTGAAACACTAAGCAAAACACAGACAATCTGATCTTGTAATTAGAAGAGTGGAGCTAGAAGGCTCAATGCTTCTAAACAGGACACGGACATTCACGTTTTAGCAGGTAGAGGCTGGCTGTATTTCTGTGTTTCAGAAAGATGCAGTCTCACACCAGGAAATCCTGAACCAGAGGTCAGGGTTTAGAAACACGTAACACAACCAGAAGAGTTTAAATTCATAAGAAACCATTAGGATCTGAAATAACTCAGCCGTCTGACCTGCTGAGTATTACAGACCATTGTATGTCACCTCAGCAGTCTCTGTTCCCCACTACAGGCTGGTGTCTACAAGGCTGGATCAACTGCAACATCATTTCTACAGCAGCAAAGTAGTTAAGAAAGATCATTCCAAATATGCCTGAGCAGAAAAGTCTAAATTCTTTCAGCAGAGAAAGTTCAGACTCCACTAACATCCCTGCCAGTCTGCACTGAGGTGCTTATTCTTGACTCCAAATCTGGTGATGAGTCTGATGGTGCAAGCAGACCACAGCTAACAGGCAGATGAGAGAGTGGGGATTCCTGAAGAGGAGAGAAAAAAAGACCTTTTTCCCCTAGTTGCCAGGTTTCTTTCTTGTTCCTAAAGATGCACACTCCCTTTTCAAAGAAGGAGCCCTGTCAGGCTTTATATAATTTTGCAGCATTAGTGAAAGCCTGGTTTATTCTTTATGCAACTGTCTGGAGATACTTATAATTGTCACCGTTAAAGCACTGAAATCAAAGATACAGCTCCCTTCCCTACTAGAAATCTTGTGTTCAAATCTAGCAATGTTCCTCTGGGAAAAGCCATCATAACTAATCTGTCATTAGTCTTCAGAACTCTGTGACAATGTGACAACATTTTAAGAGAGCCCTTCTTCCAAATGAATCCTCCAATCCATTCTACAATGACTACCTGGCTGCTGGTAAAAATTTGGTCCCAAACTCACTAGCATAGATCATTCCCCCTCAGAACCTTAAGACAGTTATATTGTCAGGTCTTCGGGCACTGCTACAAATACAGCTGATGCGATAATGTTTGCTGAGCGTCTCCCTTCAAGTACAACAAAAACCCCATCCACCTCCAACAGCATTTGTGCTGTTGATCTTCAAGCAAAACACATAGCAACAGAGAGGCGTAACAGGCGCTTAAAGCTAATAAAAACATAGTGGGATATACAATGCTCACAAACCACACACACAACCTCCAACAAAAAAAACCCCGTACCCAATGGCCACAATCATGTACACATGTCACTCTCTAAGGAACATGGCTTAATCCCAGGCAGGACAGTAGTAAATTGCAAAAAGAAAAACTAGAAGTGGCACNAGCCTGTGCCAGGGCCCCACCACCCTCTGGGGGAAGAACCTTCTCCTGATCTCCACCCTGACCCTCCCCTGGGGCAGCTCCATGCTGTTCCCTGGGGTTCTGCCGCTGGGCACCAGAGGGAGGAGATCAGCGCCTGCCCCTTGGCTGCCCCTCGGGAGGAAGCTGTAGGCCACCATGAGCTCTGCCCTCAGCCTCCTCTTCTCCAGGCTGAACAAGCCCAGGGCCTTCAGCCTCTCCTCACACGCCTTCCCCTCCAGACCCCTCCCCACCTTTGTTGCCCCCCTCTGGACACTCCCTGTGGCGCCCAAACCTGCCCCCAGCACTCGAGGTGAGGCTGCCCCAGCGCAGGGCAGAGTGGGACAACCCTGTCCCAGGACATGGCTGGCAATTCCTGGCAGCCTGGGCACACTAATGGCAGCATCCAAAGGAGCAGCCCAGGCTGCAAGAACACGCCGCTGAACAAAGCTATGCGAACATCACGGACATATACACAGTTTGCTAGCCCAATTCTGACTTGCGCTATTCAACATTGGGATATGATATGTCAATATAATGCGATATATATCACTCTAGATATGTAGCACTTTCATCTAGAAAGGATGTAATTTACAAATGTATCAGAAGCAGAAAGTATAAAGTGTATAAGCTTCTATTAATAACTTACTTTAACAATTACATTAGCTGACATTTCTCTGCCACAGTTCTAAATTGAATCAAATGTCACTGAGAAGTTTCCAAAAAACCAGTGAAATCAGAGCTCCCTCACCACTGACAATTCAAGGGATTTTATTACTGCAGCTGTCTACTTGAACTAATGTCTATTCTTTAGATGAAGGAGATCCTGTATTTCTTATTTCTATATCCATTTCACTCTTCCTTTCTCATGTATTAATACAAATACACAGTGTGGGGATTATTTACATTCATATAAACTAGATCTTTTGAAATACTCATATTTACAGAAAAATGATGCTTTGAGTTTTTATATCTAATTAGCATGCGATGATAAGTTTAGATTTAGTTGTTCTCTCTATAAGATTTGCCTGTTTCAATAAATCAGTCCAGAATATCTCCTAAGTAGTTTATTACACTGCACACAGTCTCTTTAACCCTTCGATGAAAAATGCCAACGCAAACACACACAAAAATGTATCGGTTATGAGAAAATGTCTCATGTCTAAATTAAATATTGCATTTTTTAGGTCAAATAACTGGAAAACAGTGTAATATGTGACGTATACTTGGATTTGTTTGGAAAAGCAGCCTTAAATTAGTTTAGTTGTTAATATTTCTCCCCAGTACAACTAACTTCTGCAAAGCCTACTCCCATTTAAGTAGCAAATAAGTTCCAAATGTCATCTTACACCACTTATGCAGAATGTAATCAACAACAAAACTATATCAAGATTGTTTCCTTAAATCGGAAGGACAGCCCACATAACTGCATCTGGGAAATTCTCTTCTGTGAATTCCAGGATTGTCATCTGGTGCTGGCTTATACTTCAGACTTAAACACCCAAAAAACTTGCAAAGAATTACATTACATTACAATTATGTCTTCTGCAAAGAGAAATGAAGGAAATTTGTCAATGGAGGGGAAGGGTGGGGACGAGAGGGAGCTGCCGGAAAGGATAGTTTGCATATCATTTATTCCAAGAATATTGCACAAACTTAAGTAAAATGCATACATAATAAGAGGCACCTGAGAATTCAGTAATTGCTCATTATGCAATTATACCTTAGGCACTTTAAGCAAATGCTGAAGAAATAATATATGGGAAAACCTGGCTAATCACAAAATTGTTTTTAAGGCGAATTAGGAAACTCTACACGTGGATGCCACTGGGTCTTTGCATCTCTCTCTGCAGAACCCTGTAATCCTTATTAATCTTCTGTTTGTTCCTGAAAAGTACCTTTTCTCTGCCAATAAAATCCAGAGTGCAGTTGGACTAATCCATGGCCCTTACCCACAGCTGAAGCCGTGCAGACAAACACATAATTTTGACAGACACGACTCCAAATTTGCTAGATATTTTTCCTTGTTGTACACTTTACTACACTAATGAAAAAAAATAATTAAAATTAACAGCTGGGAACAATGTTACCACAGGGTGCCAAATTTGCAGCGAAAGCCCCACGACAGGCTCCTGTCATGCAAAATTTTGACAAGCCTTGCCAAATGGTTCCTTCAGGATGCGAACCGCTTGCAAAGTGACTGGGCCCTTTGTGTCGCAGCTGAATGCTGCAGATGGGAAGGTTAGGAAAGGGTTTTTGCCAGGAAAATGGAACTGCTGTTTTCACCCTGTGAAGTTTTACACGCACAAGTAAGAACATATTCTCCTGGTCGAGGATGCTGTTCGGCACCCTCAACAGCCCTGCAGTGTTTCTTTTCTAATTGTGGAAGAGCGCACGTAAAAAAAAAATAATGTCAAAACGTGTTGACAAAACCACCCCCAAAACAACCAAAGAGACCAACCAGAGACACTTACAGCACATTTCAAACCCGAGGTCCAGCAAAAACAGGGCAGATGTCTTTTGCTTATCAAATTTCCAAGCTGTACAAAGTTCAGCCACTGTTTAAGAACTTCGTAGATGAACAGGCCCTTCCAGGGAGAGTAAAATGACTCCGTGCAGATCTAAAATACCAGAAACCAGAGCAGAATACCAACCAGAAATACACACAAATACGCACAAGCTATATTCAGTCTTGTTTTTTTCTATACGGAAAGCAGTTTAAGGCATGCTATGTGACGGAAGCAATTCTTATCTACAAGCAGTTCATCTGAAAGCTACAGAAAAGCCTACTGTCGTGGGCTGACCATGGCTGGAGGCCAGGGCCCACCAAAGCCACTTTGTCACACCCCTCCCCAGCTGCACAGGGCCGAGAAAATGCAATGAAAGGACAGGGAGAGACCACTCACCAATTACCATCATGGGCAAAACAGACTCAACTTAGAAAAAAATAAATCTAATTTATTACCAAACAAAATAGAGTAATGAGAAACAAAACAAAAACTAAAAACACTTTCCCCCACCTCTCCCTTCTTCCTGGGCTCAACTTCACTCCCAATTTCTCCCCCTCTTCCCTCCAGCAGCACAGGGGGATGGGGATAGGGGTGACGGTCAGTCCATCCCACGGTGTCTCTGCCGCCCCGTCCCCCTCAGGGCAGGACCCCTCACACCCTGCCCCGCTCCAGCCTGGGGTCCCTCCCATGGCAGACAGTC
>VWZZ01005769.1:518564-553409 GCA_013399095.1 Psophia crepitans | reverse complement strand
ATCCCTGCTCCCCATCACCCCTCCATGGGCTGCAGGGGGACAGCCTGCCTCCCCATGGGCTGCCCCACGGGCCGCAGGGGAATCTCTGCTGCAGCGCCTGGAGCATCTCCTGCCCCTCCTTCTGCACTGACCTGGGGGTCTGCGGAGCTTCTCACACCTTCTCACTCCTCTCTCTGGCTGCAAACGCTCCCAGGGCTGTTCTTTTTCCCTCCTTACCTCTGTTACCCCAGAGGCGCTGCCACTGTCGCTGCTGGGCTCGGCCTTGGCCAGCGGTGGGTCAGTCTTGGAGCCGGCTGGGGTTGGCTCTGTCAGACACAGGGGAAGCTTCCAGCAGCTCCTCACAGGAGCCGCCACCCCTGTGGCCCCCCCCGCTACCAAAACCTTGCCAGGCAAACCCAAAACACCTACATAGTGCACTTTTTACATTATCAGGCACCAATCTTAATCCTACTTCTTCCCCAACAGGCTCTAAGTCCAACCATGCTCTGCACAGTAGCAGAGATAATTATTTCAGTTATTCTATTTTGCAGTTTCTACACACTGACCTGGGACATTCTGAGACAGGTGAAAGTAGATGGATAGAGGAAAATTTGGTCTCTGGAAAATTTCCAGTTGCTTCAGGAAATCTGGGACTGCATTTTTTATACGAGAAAACGGCCAAGTGACAACACTGCAAAAGCCCAAGAGAAACTAACTGCTCTGAAAAGAAAGCCACGGGAGTAGAGGATGCACCTTAGCAGTCAACTGTTCTGGTTCAGAGCAATACACTGGCCCAGGTTTTGGGGTTTATTTTTTTTTGCTACCTAATCAATTACAAAATGGAGTTACAGCTCACTCTCTATCCCACCTACGTTGGTTTTAGGTGTTAACATAAACTAAATTTATCCAGTAACAACACTTCAAGGTAGTTTTAGGTGCTTACTGAGAAAAACAAAAATCCGAATACTCAGCTAGATCAACTATAGTATAAAATATAAACGCGTATCTTTGACTGGAGTCAGCTGGTTTCTGTTTCTGACCAGCTGTGGACGAAGCAGCCATACACACACAGAACAGATCACCGAGACACCAGCTGCACGGCAAGCCGCTGGAATGGGACGCGCTTGGCGGCAGAACACGTGCATGAGAGAATGCGTTCGTGTCGAGTAACTTCAACAGCAAGTAAAGTGGAAATGCCCCGTCTCCTGCACCAGACACCGAGGTTTCACACGTACTAGGGCCAGCAGAGATTTTCCTGGGAAAATCTGGGGTATCAACAGAACTTTTCAAACACAGAAATCTTGCAAGAAAGGACTGTGAGGTTACAGATATAGCAAGATAGGCAAACCATTGGATCCATTTTCTTCTAAAATATTTCCTTAGCATGCTTTTTTCATCTTGTATAGGACTACTAATGAAAAGAAGCTCTGACACCAATCTCGACCAGTACCTGAGCTGTGTCAGTGACTGGTTAAGTCACACAGCTCTTTCCCCCGTGAGCAGAAAATACAAATGTGTCTGGCATGTCTTCCAAAATGGAAACAAAAATTTTGTTTTCTAATGGCAGTTTTGCAATAGACATCTAACATCCATTTCTACTGATAACATGCCAGTGACGTTTTAACGCGTGCCAGTCCAGAACAGGCCGCGACAGACCCCTTCACAGCACAGCTCAGAACTGCAGGCAAACACACATGAATTTTTTCTCCATCATATCCTAAATAGACCTTTTCAGATGTTTGTAAATACGGCCTCAGAAGGAGTCTGTTTGTGATAAATATAAACTCCAAGCATAAAAAGTGCAAAAATAAACTCCAAGCATAAAAAGTGCAAAAAGAAAAAAAACGGGGGGGGGGGGATATAATACTTAAAATGAGGTAATTTACACCTGTTTTAATCTAAGAAAATGTGGGACCCATTGTTAGGAGCGTGGAGATTTTACCCTGTGCTAAGAATTAAAATGGGGTTGCACAATCATAGGAATCAACAGATCTGCAGATGTCACAATCCATTTCACATAAAAAGTATCTGCTGTTTGCAAGACCAAGTGAACCACTCTCTTATCTCTATTTTTGCAAATAGAAGAGAACCACAAAAAGTTAACACAATAAGCAAAACTGAGGGAATAAAAAGCCCTTACTTTGGCTTCTCTGATTTTTCTGAACTTTGATGCCAAACCAAACAGTATTGCTGGCATCGCTGCCTTACAATGAAGCGAGACAGACTGAACAGACAGCTTAAACCCGTGAAAAGCGTTGCACAACTACGGTCCCACCTGTAAAAGTGGCACCTGGAACACTCCTTGTCCTGCAGGCTGAAAGGGAAGAGGCAACAGCAACAAGACCTCTCTGATAGTCATCAAGCCCAGTACTTAGCTACTGCCAAACACTGCAGTTACATTTCTGGATCTAGCAGACAGTCTTGCCTCCTTTCTTCCTGAGAGCAAAACTTTTAGAGAGCACAGTCATTCCTCTTATTTTTTTTTTATTTAAAAATGCTGTATGTGCAACTCCCCCAAACGACATGAAAACTCAATTGACTTCACAAGCCATGAACAAGGGAAAAGTTTCTATACTGCTTTTCTTAGGCATTGGTACAGAAATAGATTGCTGTGACAGTAGCATTACTTCACCAAACTAGCTTATACCATACGAAGACATTTTTTTAATTATTCCTTTAAAGAGAAAAAACTTCTTTTTGCGTCTTCACTCTCACATTCTGGTTTAAGAACTGTTTTTCAACTGAATTTATTTCAATTAGCTAGTGACTTCCCTCGTCTTACTTTGAAGCTAATTCAAATTCTCTGGAGAATTCCCTTTTCAAATTAAAATACTCCATGCTAATTATTTAGCACCTTTAATTTTCAATTTTTTTCTGACACCTTTGTGTCAGATAAACAACTAATTATTACTAAGAACATATCACAACCAGGTCAAGGGATCTATGTCCACCTGTCACCTGGAGCTTAACAACACATGAAAAAGGAACATTTGTCTGGCTGACAAATCTAATGATCTAATGATAAGAGAGCAGAAATTTTTGAATTTGCTTGATCTCAGGTCACATCTCATGCTGTCATCCAAACCCACTGGTTAATCGTAACCTACTACAACAACTTCAGATTGAGGTTCAAAATCCACTTTTTCCTTCCTAGAAATGTGAGCCCAAGTAGCCAGTAACCAGACACACGTCTTAAACAACTATTTTATTTAGAAACTAAGCATTGAGGGTGATGGGCAACACAACAGGATCTTAAGTAACTGTTTAGACTTCTTCACGCCATCTGGCTGTATCCGTATTCTCTATCTACATCCTCAGTTGTCTCAAATTAAATGGACACGCTTGTGTAAGTAAGCCCGCACTACATACAGTCTTCAGCAACTCCATGAACACATCCACAACCGATGTATAAAATGGCTCTGATCAGTATTCCTCAATTACACAAAAGCCACGTGCCCTTCGACACCACAGTATTATCAAGCTCTATGAATTTTCTGAATTTCCTCTCAGTTGAATAGTTGCTAGTAATTCACTGAAACCTCAGCATCTCATGAACGTATGCTCAGAAGCCCAAAATACCCTTGCCCCAAACCTTCATCCTCTTTCAGTTATTTATCACCTTCTGCTCTGAGTGAAACTACTTTTTTCTCTATAGCAATATCTAAGACTTGTTTCACTTCTGCAGTAGCAAAGTTATCCTTTTAGATTAAGATTTAATCATGAGATACTAATGCAAAAAACAATGGGGAAACCGGCATCTCCTTTAGGAGAAAGTCTCTTTAAACATCTTGGGCCTCCCTGGTACAATTGTCAATGTTCATGACTAGACCAGCCAGCTGCTTGCTTTGACCAGTGAATCTCCAGAGACACCCCACTACCTTACTCATGGTAGCACATCATAACAAGTAGATAATTTGTCCAACTATGTCTAGTGTTTGAGCAACAGGTAGACAGGATGAATTTTTTGCATTTTTAAGAAAATTCTTCCCAAAGAAATGAGAGGCATAAGGGAACCACACAGTCTTCTATCAGACATTCTTTCAACAATTACGAAATACTAAATATTGTCATAAATATTTATACAACATTGTGAAGAGGATTTCCCCTCCTCAAATTCAGAGGTAGAATGCCTATATGTTTTTCAAAGCAGACGGTACATTAAAGATTACTTCTTGTCCATGCATCTGGAAACCACAAAATTATTTCGGTCCTGAAATATGGCTCTCTAGGGCACCCACATCCACCTTCTCCTGTACATGAACCTTGCATCAAGTCTTTCACACGCAACACTTTTAGATACTAGTTCCAAGCACCACAGACAGGTCAAAACATCTTTTAAAGGCGCTGTACCTGAGTATCCCAATTTGTTGCAAAAGTCTCAGGTAAAACCTAAGATTTCAAGTAATTAAATTACACTTGTAGACATAAATTTTTCTGAACCACGTGAATGTGTTTCCTTTCTTCTCAAATATGTCTTGTTGTACTAAATATCATGTTAATATTAGTATAAATGTTAATATTAATATTAATGAAACAACGGACTCCTCAAAAAATGGATAAATGTATCCAAGACAAAGTGGCATGAGGACAGCACTTGTTTTCTAAGAATGCACCCAAGTATGACTCTTTTACTCACCTCAATTTTATCTGTTTTTGCATCTCCCCAGTAAAGCTTGTCTTTTTCAAGATCCAGTGCCAAGCCATTAGGCCATCCTAGAGATGTATTCACCAGAACTCGCCTTTCTGAACCATCCAAATAAGCACATTCTATCTTTGGACTTTCACCCCAGTCTGTCCAATACATGTAGCTGCAAAAAAAAAAAAAAAGAAAAAAAAAAAAAAGAGGGGAAACAGTCAAAGCATGTAACATGCAAGACAAAAAAGCATCAAGATCTGTTCTGCTTTTGAAAGAACTTACCAACTTTCTGCTTTCCCAATTGCAGCAAACAAGCCAACTTAAATTGGAATCAGCAATGACAACATAGTTTGAGCATTAAATAAATTAAAGTACTGAAAACATGCAGTGGCTCAATTCTTTCACAGTTACGAGAACACTGAAGACGCAGAGAAAAGAAAATTTAACCAACCGAACAATGCAGAGGTTCACTGAAGAACACTATTTAGAAGTCACCTTTTACACACACAGTATTAAAGGGATGAAGGAAGGGAAAGCCAGTTATTTCCAGAACTTTTCACAAATAATACACAGATCATCTCGCGATTTGCAGATTTTCAGTTTCAGCAGTCCATAAATGGGATCCAAAGACCTATCCCAGGATTATCAATAAACAGAAAACTTACCCCATTACAGGATTCAGCACTATTGCTCGAGGTTCATCTAGGTTTTCTGAGATAAGGATCTTTCTTGATGTCCCATTCAACCGGGTCACTTCAATGCGGTCTGTTCCAGTATCAGTCCAGTATAGGTTCCTCGCCACCCAATCCACAGCAATGCCGTCCGGATGGTTGATTTCTGTGGTTACGAGAGTCTGTGCTCCAGAGCCATCAAGGTAGGCCCGACGAATTGCCCGGACATCATCATCAGTCCAGTAGATGTAGCCTTCCACAGGATCATAGTCTATAGCAATTGCATGTCTGATATTGTCTATCTGCAGAATAATGTCAGTGAAATCCGGCATGTCCAGGGAAATCCTCCTCAAGTCAGTCCTTCTGGCGAGCAGCAAGACTTCTTCAGCACCTGAGAAGAAAACCATTCATGGTATCATTTCCTTTGCTGTTGATGTAAGCACTTCAATATAGAACAGCAGGCTGTGAACTGCCACTGTAATAAGAAGATATTTCCTTAAAATAAGGACATCAAACTTTCATTGCAATACAGACTTGTCTGAGCAAGGAGTTACTCCTAACCAGTTCTTCTCAACTAGCAACCTTACTTCACAATGATAGTGTCTTTCTCCCAGCCTCCTAAACTAATATGGATAGCAATCTCTATCTAGAATCTAAAAATAAAAGAAGAAATTAAAAAAATAAAATTGGTGGGGGAAGGTACAAATATCTCAGCACATTATATAGAATTCCTCAGCTCAGCCAAAGTTCCTGCAGCTCTATCAGCGCATTAGACATGGTTTTCACACACAAGCCCTACATAATAAATGATGAGGGCTAACAGAAGACTTCAGTATTTTGTAAACAAGTTACATTCATTATT
The DNA here is from genome assembly GCA_013399095.1 of Psophia crepitans. Classification (NCBI taxonomy): domain Eukaryota; kingdom Metazoa; phylum Chordata; class Aves; order Gruiformes; family Psophiidae; genus Psophia; species Psophia crepitans. The sequence continues at coordinate 547,261 of VWZZ01005769.1, read as the reverse complement.
TGCTCCAGACAGCCCAACAAGAAAGCAAGTTGCAGCTACAGCAAGTATTTCTCATCTGGCCAAAGCTGATGCAAAACTAATTCTAAGGCAATAGGATTGCTGTTTCTCTCCTCTGTTCTTCCTCCATTGCAAAGTTTCGCTGCTTGTGGAAAGGATGCCAAACAACCACCTGGAGCACATTTCATAGACAAATGGCATCTTCAGTATCACCTTTCTGGAAATTTCTTTTATCGGTACAAAACCAGAAGACACGGTAAAACATCCAGTTGCTTAACATACTTTTCCCACATTCAACACAAAGAGCAATATGTGTATTTTTCCTACGTCGTTACTAAATCAATGCTGTGTAGTTTGAAAACTGACCATAGTTTTTATCATTTAGCAACATTCCAAAATTGGAAACGAGGACAAAAGTAACTTGTCACATTTCATCCAGACCAGCAAACAGCAGCAGGAGGCGGTAAATTCCAGTTCCCACCAACAGCACAGACTGAATGAAAATGGTCAACATGGGACACATCCTTTGAGCTCACTACCAGAAATTCACATCCTCATGAGAATATTCTTCTAGAAATAATTCTCACCTAGGCATGCATATGGAGTTCTGGAGAATCAGAAGTTGAAACTATTGCACATCAAAACAAAATTCACGTTCACTTTGGGAGCTGGACTATGCTGCCATTTGCTTTTGGGTTTGGAAATCAGAGCTTAGTCTCCAAATAGTTATCTCAGTAGCTCTGAAAAGAAACGGTGCTCAGGCTGCAAGTGTGTAATAGAAGGAAAGGATCTAGAAAAGCAGTGTTATAACATCACCCAAAGAAGTTTGCTGCACAGCACTGACTACAATTTGATGTGCACTTTGAACTACCTCAAGTCACCACAGCTCCTGAATGAAGTGGTGCTGCCCTTCTCCTTGCCATGGGCTTCTTTTTCTCACTTCTGTATCACTCATCCTGGCGTGCTGTGTGTTGCACACCACATTAAAGAGCTGATATAAACAAAAACTAACTCACAGAAAGAAAGCCATCAGCCTAAGTTAAGAACCAGACCAGGTCACTGTGGAGTTCCACAAATACTCATAGAATCCCTAAGGTTGGAAAGGACCTCCAAGATCATCGAGTCCAACCGTCAAGCTAACACCACCATGCCGACTAAACCATGTCCTGGAGTGCCAGATCTACATGTTTTTTGAATGTGTCCAGGGACGGTGACTCATATGCTGGCATGGGGACGAACTCCAGCAAGGATGCTGCTTCTAGTCAGTGTTAGCTGACAAGATTTGATAACTACAGCATCAGTTGCAGCAACAAACTTTGAGACAAGGCTTGGGTAGACGGAAAGCAACAATAACTTCGAGCTCAAAAACCACGTGGAGAAAAGAGAGTAGGGAAAGCCCGTACATTCTTGACAGCAAAGCAAGAGAGATGTTTCCCATCAAATTTCCTTAATACAAATTTTCTAACTTTGAAGGTTGCAAAATAAAAACAGGTTTTCAGGAAGAGTGTTTGTTACGCTTGAAACTTCTGCTCACTCCTCTGGACATAGCAAAACTGTTGCCCAAGTTGAGAAGAGAACAGCCCCAGGTGACCAGACAACTTACAAGGCTTCCTTCCTCCATTGCCACCCTAGGCAAGCACAGCAACAGTTTTTCATTTTTTGAAGTTTCCTTTCTGTTAAGGGAACAACATGCATCAGCAATCCTTAGTAGGCACCGCTAGCAAAAGTATTCATTTTCAAAAGCTTTATGAATCTCCTGGATTTTAGCACCTTTACTAAATAAAAATAATGGGATACCTAAAATAGTATTTGCTATTTTAGATTATGCTAAAGACTGTCGGCTTACTTCCTGAACAGCGAAAAATCATTCAATCAACTGTTTTCTTAAAAAAGACCATGGTGGCCAGAAAGTCCGATATACAGGTTACACCTCCTCTTTTACCATGCTTCTTTGCTAGATCTATATTCTGACAGATCATCTTTGAAAGTTTAACTACATATAACAGCAAACAGCATGAATGAAAGGTGACATTGTCAACTGCTTCACCGAAACTACTTCAGAGTAAACCAAATGCGAGACAGTTCCCAGACAGCTGTTTCAAAAAGCTATCTGGGAACAAAAGCAGTCCATAGCCTGTGATGCTGTTCTCGCTCTCTACACCAAGGATTACCCCAGGAACAGCAGTAGGCTCAGGACTACGCTGACATCTCTGGATTACAAAAGTCAAAACCAACAGAGAGAATCAACTTGAAGTAGTAAGGGAGGATCTTCAAAATAGTAGAAGGGTTGTATTCAAAACTGATCTATGCAGTGTAAAAATGGTATTTTTATGGAGCCTGTTCAAACAAAAAGGCTTTTAGATCTCTTGTTTCATTAACTTACTTATGCTGACATTTTTAGAAGTACTGAATGGTGCTAAGTATTAAACATACTTGTTCGTTTCTGACATTACCATCTCCGAAGAACTTACAGTGTCACCAAGACACTGGTTTGTCCAGAGCATGTCATCTTGACAACAGCAGAAATGAAAAGGAATCCAGGTCATACTACACATGGAGTACTATCACCTCCGTATCACCAACAGTACAGATTATCCACCACCAAATAGTCTCTTTACAGGAAAAAATCCCAAAAGGTCCTATTTCTTAATACATTTAAACACACACAAAACATTTGATTTTCTACTGCAAATTAAAATTACAGCTTAATAGCCAAAGGGAAAAAAATAATCACTGTTACAGAGAGCACCTGCAAACCAGGACACTGATCTGCAACTGCAGAGGTCAGACAGCAAGCTACAACAGCATGGGGATTCCTCCTTCCCAGGAGGCTGTGGATGTCCCCTGCCCTGGCTTTGGGCACCCTGGGCTGGTGGGGGGGTGTCCCTGCCCATGGCAGGAGGTGGGAACTAGATGGGCTTTGAGGTCCCTTCCAACCCAAACCATTCTGTGATTCTATTCTAACTCCTGAATTTCTACTATATTAACGTCTGCGATCTTAATCTAAATATTAAAGTACCAGTAGTGTGAAGCAGACGAGCACCAAATACATGCCAAACAACTGGTAACACAGCAATTGCCAATATTACTTAATAAATTATTATTAAGACTACCAACATTACAAGCATCATTTCATGGCAACAGACTGAGAAGAATCCAACGCCTATATTTTGCCTCTTCACACAACTGACTGCAGCTTCACCTTGGTTCACCGTGAACAAGGTCAAAGTTGGACATATCAGAGGAGGGAACCAGCAACCTAAGGCCCAAATTAGGCCTAGAGATGCTGGCTGAAAGACACTGTTAATAACTCCTAAAATTCACAAATAATACCAAAATAGTCTTCAGTTCCTTGCAGCAGTGATAATCAGTCCCTATTTTATCTCATCCTGCTCTGTCATGCGTTCATCTGTGCATATGACCACACATTCACTTGCAAATACAAAATAGTATTTTGACCAGGAACAGGACAGCCAGAACCTCTTGAATCAACAATTCCGTAACAACTACAATCTTCTTGCATAGGGTAGAAAACAATCCTGTTTCATACGTATTCAGCTGCTCTGGTTTTTTCTGCAGGCAAACACTACTGTAGAAATATTCCCAACCCCAGTTCTGTCACACAGACATACATGCCTAAAAATGCACAAGGAGAAGGAAACTTTTCTCTGCTGAGCTAGCAGACCAGACAAAAAATAATGTTCACTTCAGTTGGCAGCTGGGACAGTTTACTGGTAGTTGAACTTCTAATTTCTGATTTCTAACATACCTCTACCTGAGACTTATGGGAAAAGGAAATAATAAGGGGAATGAGCTACTTGGCCAATTCAAAATTCTGCCTGCTTGGCAACTTCTACTGTAGAGATACTTAAAATTAAGTCAAATTATTACACAACAAGACTCCTGACAGATCTGCATCTACATCCTTGGACGTTACAGAACACATGAAGAGAGAAAATGTTATCACAGCGTATCTCACTACGTTCCAGCCCAAGCTTGAAAGACAGTCAAAGATCATTACCGGGGGTAATTTTTGATCGGTGCAAACATCCTGGCTTTTATTACAATGCAGTCTAGAATCACAGTGTTCGGTTATAACCATATTTGACACTCTTAACAAGTTTCTGCTGGAGAAAAAAGAGTTGGCAGCAGGCTCTGAGCACATCACTAAGAGATGAAAATCGACACTGATTCCCTCTAAAAACCTGGACAAACAAGCTTGTCTGGCTCATTAGTTTTATCTGTATCGTGGAGGTATTTTGATTATTAACGTTGGTAGGAATGTTTTCAAGCCTACAGAAGTGTTATGCTGTGACTTGTCTAATGTTATCCTAGAACCTGCCTAATACATTACAGCTAGCTATTTACCTAGTGCTAAAGTGCTCCGGCATTTATTTAATTAAATTAATCTTCAAAAACCTCTCTCACCACAGTCACTTTTGTAACCACATGATTAAGAGATTCCCAGCAGAATTGCTAATTGTTATAACATGGTCACATATAACACCATACAACAAACAAAAGCCTTTTGGGGGGGGGAGTGGGAATCCAAGCTATTCCAACACCACAACTGCAGCAACTAAACACTTCAGCAGAGGTTTACGTGAAGTCCTATATGCAAACTATAGATCACAAAACCAGAAGGAATTAGGTCCCTCTGAAGTTTCGTTTTAAAAGACCCAAGTTCAAATTGCTGTTTTGTTTTTCCAACTGGTTTAAACTTCGAACTGTTTATTTTTGTCTAGCCTTTTTTATTCAGCAAAAGCTTTCTGCAGACCTTCCATGGAACTTTCCAGTAGGTCTAATAACCATAAAAACTGATGCACTGTTCTGGTTAACATGCAGAATAACATTTGAATTTAAAAAACAAACAGAGCAGAAAACAAAATACCACCATTCAAGGCAGTTATTCTCACTCCCTGGAGACTATATTCTCTTTTTGCAATCAGGAAATCCTACAGAAACAGGTTAAGAGACATTTTTTGTTGTTGCTTGTACATGGAATGCTTTCCTCTCATACAGAGTAATCAATTATTTTTAATATCCATGCTAGGTATAGTGTTTGCCTTGATTTGGTTCGTTTCTGCTCTCGTTATTAAAAATTCATGCTTCAGTGCTGGAAATGGCAACTGTATTCTATTTGCAAAATTAAGTGCAATCAGAGCTGACAGCAGTGAGGCAAGCCATTTCACCAGCTTGACAAGAGCCTTTTTCATTCTTCCCTTGGCCCACTTCACATTTGACAAGTGACAAGACGTCTATAATACAGTAACAAATGCTCCAATTTATTCACCCAACCTAAACAAATGTAGACTGCAGTGGCTGCCTCTGCTAATCTATGCCAGAAAACGCCACGCTATTCCTTTCCCATTTGTCTGTCTGCTAATTAGGCTAGAACAATGCTCCATTGTGGGACTCTTGCCCCAGTTTTATGTATGTGCATGCATCTGCATGTATAGGCTCAGTCTATTTACAGGCAACTTTGGAAATTCGCTATATTTGTGGGGAGAGAAATCAGATAAACTGTAAAAATGCGAAAGCTTTTAGCTGTTCTCTGAAGAACAGAACAGTAAGCACTTTTTGAAAAGAGTGTGTTAGAAGTACTCTGACTGCAGGAAACTCTTTTGCAAGCTGTTTGAGTACAGCTGCCTCAGCACTCTTCATAAACTACAAAGATTTATCAGAACAGCAAGGAATTTTGCTACTTGCTGTAATACAATGAATTACCTCACAAAGTTTTGGTGTACAGCAAAAAGGGTGGCGGGGGGTGGTGGTGGAGTATGGGGGTGGGCGAAAATGTTATTATTCTGTATGCAGTGTATGAAAACAGGTAATGTTGTCACACTGTTTAATAAGCTTCCTAATATTCAAAACAATTACAACACCTTGCACAAAGGTTTAGCATTAGCCGCTTTTCACACCACAGGAAAAATGATGTAATGAAACTCACTATGAGAGGTGTAATTCAACAACCCCATTCCTGCTACTCAACTTTCACAGAAAATAAAAATACTTACGGAGTTGAAACAAACTTTGTTAATACCTAGAAATAACTGGAAATTCTTTTTACATATTCTCCTTGGGTACCTTAGCAGAGTCAGTTGCAACATGAACAGTACGACGCATCCCAGTTCAGGTCTTTATTTATCTTCCAGTTTGAGAGGAAGAGAGCACTACTTCATACTGTGTGATGGCGGTGGGCTGGGAAAAGCTGGCAGTGCACTCTCCTCCGTGACGCTGCAGACTGGGGAGAGCATGCAATGCGCACCAGGGTTATTAATTTAAAAACGAGAGCTGTGTGTGGTGGGAGTATGCGACCAACAAAATAGAAACAGGAAAAGTGCAGCTGAAGGAACGTTTTGAGTGCCCACGTTCAGGCAGGACTTGATTTAAATGAAAGGTAAGAAGGCATAAGGAAAACTAACACTTGTGACAAAGAAAGGAAATACCAGAGCACTCATGTAATTCATAAATTACATCATATCTGCCTGCATGTTACAGTGAAAAGCTATTGTGTACTGTTTCTTCCATTATCTCTGTAGCAGACTTTCAACAGTTATTGTGCCTGAACAAGCACAAGAACCCTACAATTCAAAGTTTTCACACATTCATACAGCCACTAAAAAGCCACCACAAACAGAATATTAATTAAACTGTACAGCTGGTAAGATCATTAGCACAAAACAGCTAAGAAAAAAGTAACATTTCTTCCAGAGAAAGCTGTTGCAACACCAAAGTTACAGTGACACTACTCTCATTTAGGACTGAGCTTCTGTGAGACACTTAGTGCATGCCCAGTACTACACTTGGGAGCACTAAGCTTTGTGAAGTTAGTACTGAGAGAGGAGTGGATAACGCTGAGGAAGACTTTCTCAAAATAGCATTAGTGTAAGTCATAAGTGCATTGTTAGTAACCAGAATCAAAGATGAGCACAATTGCCCAGCTATCGCTGTACCAAGCAAAGAATGTGCCCTTATACAGAGGTTTCATCCAAAGACTTCGAGGCACTTGAACAACTAAGACTTACCCCTGCTCAACTCTGAGGTCTGTCTATAATATATGTGCTTTAAAGAAAGAGAAGAGAAAGTTGAAACTGTTAAGTGGTAAATCGGAATGTTAGCTTACAGATATCACAGTCCCAGCTTCTACTTTTATTAACAACAAAAAAAAAAGAACATCCCTTCACACAGAATTTTTAATAACAGTTCATTGCAAGCTATAGGAAAAAAGATGGGCCAAGAAAAAGTCTGTCAGAAATCCCCATCGCTAGAAAAAGGGTACAGTCTTTGGATTCTGGTATTTCCTTGCAAAGCACGGTTTTGAAGTTTAAATACAACTATTCTCTGCTGCAGATCTACAACTCTACTGACACAGAGGACGGAATCCCTGACTTCGGAAGCGACAGCCATTTTACCACCTAGTTTCTGTTAAACAGCTTTTGGTGTTGAAACCTTCAAATACACACAGATGATGATCAAAAATTCATTACAAACCAACAAGATAAATAATTAACCATTTTTAAAAAAAATACTGAAGAGAAATACACTTAGAATACTTTTTCTACACTTCCATCTCTGTTGACTTCTAATTGCAGACATTTCGCACTCACCAAGAAACCCTGAACATATTGGTGTCTCTGTACTGCCGTCCTCCTTTACACAAATAGAAATAAATACTTCACACCCACCGGCCCTCTCTGAGGCTAATAGCTGTATAATGCTTTGAAGTGTAAGCATTATTTATTATGTTTCATGTATGACAGAGCCAAAAAAACTCATTCTGAGCTAATACAATCATCTGTCAAAGGGTAAATGTCATGGAAAAAAGTTCTAAACAACTGTGTATTAGGGTCTGCAAATCTAGGGAGCGCCTCATCCTCACTGTTGCTACATTGGATTCAGAGAATGGTTCAGGTTGGAAGCGACCTCAAAGCCCATCTAGCTCCCACCCCTGCCATGGGCAGGGACACCCCCCACCAGCCCAGGCTGCCCAAAGCCCCATCCAACCTGGCCTGGGACACTGCCAGGGATCCAGGGGCAGCCACAGCTTCTCGGGGCACCCTGTGCCAGGGCCTCAGCACCCTCCCAGGGAAGGATTGCTGCCTCACAGCTCAGCTCCAGCTCCCCTCTTGCACTTTAACCCCACCCCCTTGGCCTGTCCCTGCACCCCCTGATAACCAGCCCCTCTCCCGCTTTCCTGCAGCCCCTGCAGGCACTGGCAGGCCGCAGTGAGGTCTCCCCGCAGCCTTCTCTTCTCCAGGCTGAACAAGCCCAACTCCCTCAGCCTGTCCTCGCAGCAGAGGGGCTCCAGCCCTCGCATCATCTCCGGGGCCTCCTCTGGACTCGCTCCAGCAGCTCCATGTCTGTGCTGTGCTGGGGCCCCCCGAGCTGGACGCAGCACTGCAGGGGGGTCTCAGCAGAGCGGGGCAGAGGGGCACAATCCCCCCCCTCGCCCTGCTGCCCACACTGGGTTTGATGCAGCCCAGCACACGGGTGGCTTTCTGGGCTGCCAGCGCACACTGCCGGCTCATGGTGAGCTTCTCATCACCCAGCACCCCCAAGTCCTTCTTCTCTGGGATGCTCTCCAGCCATTCTCCACAGTAAAATCAACTGATGCAGTAAAATACAGCTTGCCCACCCCATGTTTGAAGAGGCAGTCAAGATACAGCAGCTCCACAAGTTATCCCTGGGCCTTGCTAACTCTCCGTGTATACGTACCTAGCACACGCTGAATGCCAGATAACAAAGTTTACACATAAAGCTTTTCAGTGCAGACCCGGGTTGTGGTTGTCTGGCAGCATAAAACCTGAATCAATACAGAGACTCAACAGTGCTGGAAAAAGGAGAGTGTCGCTTTTTTCTTTATACACACACACACACAACCACCCCAAACCGAACCACACACAAAATGAGGTAGTTACCGTCTCGAACTAGACAATGTTTCAGAGTCCTGGAAAGCAGTCATCAAACTGAAATACGCACCAAAGCCCGCAAAGAGAGTTTCATTCGCTAGCCCGGCAAAACCACTGACAACAGAGCTAGAAGATGATCTGGCAGACCTTCCAGAATGCTCCTTACACCCTTCAGGTTTCTTCTTACAGCATGTTCCTATCCAAATGCAATTATAAGCAAGGCTATTTCCATAGGAGGCTATTTCATTTTGTCGCTACACAAAGTACTCCCCACTTAGGAGGATAAAAGTTGCTATGAATAGAAAGTAATCTAATCTTTTCACACACATCAAATAAAATCATAAATATAACATACTAACAAAAGCAAGGGGAAAACAGATTTGAAACAAACACGGTTACACATGAATGAAAGAAAAAAAAAAACCACTCATGAAGTGATAATGAAATGGAGCAGAAATAGAAGAGGAAGCCTCTGGATTTCCTGCACTGTCAGGTGTCCATTGCTGGACAGTTTTTACAACCCTTTCTGGTGTATTGCAAATGTATCTCAGTGAAATACAGTTCCACATACTGCTATTTCTTACTAAGTAAATCACACGCTAGCCTATTATTTTAGTACTAAACAATCACTAGGATGTGCTTGGAGTAAGTAGTATTACACAGGTCCAGATGCAGCGACTGAAATGCTATTTCCTTATTCAACCCACCGCATCTCATTTTCACAGCCTGGGTGGCGGAGAACTCTCCACCTCGTAGGAACCACAGTAGAGTACTCGTACATTTGATCTACCAGCCACACTTTCCCTCTCATCTGTTGCAAAACCCCCAGAGGTCCTTTCAGTAGATCATCTGCTGGCTAGAGGGAAGACACCACTATTAGTAGGGAACTCATGTGGCTGCAAGCCTTAAGGGAGATGTCAGTTACACAAAGCCCTCCTTCAGAGAAGGATATCACAGTAGTCTTTAAGAAGCCCCATCTCAGCCTAACAAAAGAAAAACATCAAATCGACAATTCCTTGATAAGCAAAGGAAGCACGAAATCAGAGAAGGCAAGAATCAATCAACACCAAAAGCCAAAACTACAGAATAATGAACTATTCTTTTAACAGACACAATAATTATGTCTTCAGCGTATTGGCAGTTGTATGTTTAGAAAAAGTGTAAAAATCCAGAGATTCGATGCATTGAGACAAAACCTACAGCAAATACACGTTTTCCTAATTACCTAGGCCCATTACTGAGAGCTGCAGAGCTCTCATACCTGAACATTACTGATACATGTATGCTTCAAAAACCAAGAGAGCTGAAATTGCCTAAGAGCCTCAGGGCTTTTCTTCACAGGAATAATTTCTGACAGAGGTACACAGTAATGTTATATAGTTACATTTGCACCAGTAAACTCCCCAGATTTTGAGAACAGAATGCTTTTCCACCTTGCAGACAAATCCCCAGTAGCATTTGCATAATTCACTTAAAAGTCTAATGTCAAAGAAGCTGATATGTCCAAGTGACTTTGCACTTCTGCCAAAGCCAACAGGGAACAAAATGGAGAGGTGGTCAACACTGTTGCATCTCTAGCTCCGGATACAACTTTACTACAAAGGACTCGTGCAGAGAACAAAAAGTCAATTCCTTGCAACCAAGGAGTTAATTAATAAGAGGGAAAGAGAAGCACATGAATGTTGGCATAAGGCAGACAGGACAACAAAAGATGTGGAGCTTGGGAAAGAAATAATCCATAAAACTGAACCAAAAGACCGCATTCTTATGCAAAACCAGATTTCCTGTTCCCATCCCACTTTTTTGCCCTCCTTTGACAGATTGTCTGGCCTGACAATGGCAAGGTGAAAGCACACTATAAGCAGTCACTCCTGCTTGTGCTATCCGCTGAAATGCCAAAAGCAGGCTGACCTTCATTCCCACCGCCAGAAACATGAGGTCAATATGAACGCCTAAAAAGGTTGTCCTGTGCATTCAGCGATGTTTTTTTTGAAAGCTGTGAAAGGGAAACTTTCCAAAGCTGGAAGGAGGAAAGAGAAAGGTCTTTCAGCAGCTGCAAGAACTACCTTATAAGCCTTTCAATTGCAGCAGGATGAGCTAATAATGCTGGCCCTTAAACCCTGGAGGTTCGGTGTTCAAATTCTGCTTCAAATTCACAAATGAAAGGAATCTATTATGCTTGCTTTAGTACTCAGAGGAATCAAGTCACATCAGAAAATGACTATACTCTTTGACTAGACTTGTTGAAAACGCATTGGAGACAGGCAGCAGAGTGTCTTTTTGTCTGTTGGCAGAACATTCTCCAAAACGTTCCCTCCTAGAGTCCTGCCACTGCATCGGTGTTAACCACCTGCTTTTGTAAGATGCATTTTGAAAAGAGGCTTCCCAATCAATGATAAAACCAAGCTTTCAAAGTATACCACTAGACTTATTCAGTTTACAGATAGGAAAGATGGATCTAGTTATACCTTTCGAGCCATTACTCTCTAAACAGCATTCTACTGGCATATACAAGCCTCTCCGATTTCTCATCGGAAGCCTCTCTGATTTCTCATCATGGAACAGCCATCTACAACATTACCCTCTCTAGCTCAATTACCTCAAGCAGCAAACTTTATAGGCCTCTCCACACAAAGCCCTGCCTCACTTTTTATAATTAATACCCAAAACCCACAAACTAGACCCAGGAAGAAAAAATTTCTAGCGCAGTTTTCTCATAAACCCTTCCCTCAAGCAGCCCAAAAGGATACAGAGGGACGATGAATCTTCAGAACCAGAAAAACGGTATTTTTAGTTTAAATCTTAATTTTTCATTTTTCTGTACAGATCATTTCGTTATAAAACTAACTGAAGCAGGGAAAACTCACTGGGTTATCTCTAAAATAGCACATGGGTACGTGGACGTGTCCTTGAATGTATTTTTGGCACATCTGTGCGCAGAATGTGTCTCAAGCACACGTTGCTAACTTTGAGATGCACCTGGAAGGCAACAACTCAGGAACCACTACTGCATCATTGACCACTACTGGGAAGGAGCAGAAGTCTGTCCACTGTTCAAAAAGAAAGATGTCCCACAATAGCTTGCTTCTAATAAAATTATTTTGCAAAGGGGTTCACATACTACTTCATTCCAGCAGAGAACTGGCAACACAAAATGCAGTCAAAAGACACAAAATACAGTTAAATTTCTCTGATTTTTGATGCAAAGTATTACGTTAGTTCATAAAAATCACCGCCTTGGGTAGCTTGGCAGGAGATTTGGGTGCAAAATTTCTGCCATCTTCATCAGGACAAGAGTGACATTTCAGTGCGTCAGGCAGTTCCTCTCAACTCACTTCTTCAACACTCGATTTCTAAGCAGCAAACCCAAACCAAGTTAATACTGTCGCTGTAGAAAAGAAAAAGTCCTACCTGATTTGCATGTCCTGCCATCGTCTTCTAGCTGCACACCAGTGGGACAGGCACAGCTGTAGAAGGGGTCTCTTGGAGACAGCAGGCACAGATGGGAGCAACCACCGTTGTTTTCTTCACATGGAGTGTGAACTTCAAGAAATCAAACAGATTTATTTTCATTTTTCTAGAACCTCTAAAGGTCTCTTTTCTCTATGAGGAGGAAATCACATATCTCAAATGACTGGAACAAGTGTCAGTGCTAAAAGACAGAGGAACCACAAAATAAAGCATTTGATTTCCACAGCATCTTATTTCTAGAGGCACCTAAATTGAGATGCACACAAAAACTGATTCTGAAAGACGTGACAGCTCAGCATGTTCTCACTATACAGTTCTTTCAATGTTCCTACAGTTGAACACAGCTAAGAGCTTTGGACATCAGTTATTTTGTGGATGTCGGGTCTGCTAAGCACCATGAAAATGGGTGGTGATGGCAGAGGGGAGGGGGGCAGTTCTATTAAAGAGGAGAAAATGTAAGAATTTGTACAATTCCTATATTACAGTAGTAGTGCATGTTGGATTTTTTTTTCCTAATGCAAAGCCTTCACAGCAAGACATATCCCTGAATCACCAGGAAATCCAGAGGAGCAGCATGTAATGTCAGCAATTTTGAAAACGTAAAAAAAAATAATAACTGGGGGCACGGGAGTTGGACACAGGATGGTGACAGACACACAACAACTGCACACACCTATCTCATTTAAATGGGGAAAAAACGGCAGCAAGAGATGAAACTGTATCCATCAATATTTACGGAGAATATTGCCAGCTATTTAAAAAAATAAATTGCAATTTGTGCAAGATCTCTCCAAAATCAATCATAGTTTGAATGAGGATCTAAATTGCTTTAATATAAAACTACAGTATTTCCAGCTAATTTGGCTTGATGTTACTTCTGCTGACAGTCACAAAGAGGAAAAAAAAAAATAAAATAAGGAATCCAAGCCTGATCTTAATGAAGTCAATGGCATCTGAGCTATTTTCAGCGTATGCTATTTCCCTGTGTGACATATTTTCTTTGTGACTGACCCAGAAATACTGTGACCCAAGGCTGGGACATTCCCTGAGCTAAAAGCAATGACAGGAATTCAGCACAGATAAACTCGTATCTGGAGTTGAGAGATAAACCAGGGTGCTGTGCATACCCGGCATCCTCAATGAAAACTTGCACACGTTCCACCATCAAGATGATCTCCAAACTCCTTCTGCTTACTGTCTAGCCTGTTTACTGACATTCTGTAAACTTTACTGGAATAACAGACATTATTCTTTAGGGAAGCAGACTTAACAGCTGGCGTAAATAAAGAAGCCAATCCAAATGGCAAGAGTATGTCCCTTAGGAAAGGGATGATTCTTCCGATAGCTTCTCAGTTGTATACATTTCCACACCATGGCTTTTAAGTCCCATTCTTGCAATCCTAAAAAAAGCCATAGACCAACCACCACATGGAATCACATGCATAGACAAAATACACACAGCCTCATTCAGTTCTCAGTCCTCTGCACCTGCCTTCCTTTGAAGTGGCATCATACAGGAAGAAAAAATAGAGGCATGTTTCATCTAAAAGCTCAGAACTAAGTCCCTTCCATACTGAAACATTCATCAGCTATTTGTTACGTACTAAGATAAATAAGCCTGGACCGCAAAACGAGCACTTGCAAGTACATGAACATTACACATTTTGTGGTAGTTCTACTTGCTAAAAAAAAAAAAGGTAATTGTAAGCATTTTTTTCAGTTGTCTCTAAAATAATGGTGTTTAATGGTATTTAAAAGATACCAAGTGAGTCTTTATCATTTAGATATTCCAAATCAAAAGATGTCACTGCACTGGATTTTGGATTTCGTTCCCAACTGGGATGATCAGTGAGCTCAGACCAATTGAGGTTGGAATTTTCAAAGAAAGGTACTGGATACCTTCAGCAACCAATCCCCTGATAAGTGTTGAAAACCTTACAACTTCACACAAACCATTTTTGTGATTAACATTTTTCTTGGTAGATACTTAAGTAACAGTCATGCAAAAAATTTCAGGTAAAACATACAGTATGGCTGTCGGTCTGGACTTAAGACCTGGATGTCCATTGGTGAATATAGGGCAGACAATATTTCTCTCCTCTTCTCTCCTGTCCTTTTGTTACAGGCATGAATGGAGCGCGTTTGCCAGTCCGTCCAATACAAAGTGTCCCCAGACAACGTCAGTGCAAAGGGATGAGTAAGACTACCTTCAACAACTTTTTGCCTGGATGAAAGAAAGAGCAAGGATTAAAAATGCATTGCTTCCACTTGTTACCACACAGGAAAAAACATGACTTTGTACAAATTCATATAGGAATCGTCTTCATTTAGCAAATTCATTTTCTAAGAGTAAATATTTATAATGAATATACAATAGAAACATTTTGGATGTTTTTCAGTGACATCATTCAGCCACGTCTCTTCTGGGGCTGCATGTATTTTCACATTGGTTATTAGCTGAACTGAAAGCCACAAAACACATCTCATTTCCAAGATGTTTTCTAAACTCATGGGATGCACAAATTTATACATATTGCAGTAAATCTGTATAATTTAGATTCAGAAGTTTTGGAGACATTTACTAAGCCAACGAAAACATACTTGACAATTCCTCAGTGAAAACAATATGAACTCAGTTTTCACAAAATTTTCTGTATGCACAAACACAAAGGCATACACACATCTTGCAAACCAGTGTTCTGACACAGCAAAACAGTATTCACACTTTTTCATCGCACGACTTTGAGAAAGCTGAAGTCTCAGCATCGTCCCAAAGGAAAGCAGGAACATATTTTTCTTATGCCTATATTCAGATCTGCATTTAAATTGTTTCCATTGAAGAGATTAAAGCAAAAACCCCAAAACCAGCTAACATAACTTCTCTCACCAGAAAACACAACAGAATAAACAGAAATACTGATTTCACTTTCTCTTTCCACTTTCACCTTTGTTGTTGCTTCTTTACTTGTGACAGCTGTGGCTGCATTCTACTATCACAGCAGCTGTTTTCCACTACATATTGCCCCTATTCGTACCATTCTTCAATATCAAGTCTCCCCTTCTCCTGTAATTACATCCCTTGAAACAGTTCCAGCCTGTCTGCTTGCAAACTGAAGCTTGCTAAGATGTAAGCAACAGGCAGATTATTCCAGTAACATTAATCCACCACGGAGAATGCAAATTGAGCAGTTATTTGGATTCTGAAGTGATTCTAGGATGGGAGGCACAGAACCATTTGAAACACCGTAATATTTCTTTATTGGCAAGTTTGGATAAAACTTATTTTGCTCTTTGTTTAAGGAACAGAAGCAACCTCCAAAGTTAACATCCAGTTTGAACCATTAGTGAAGTCTAGTTTGAAACCAGAACCCGAGAGTCCCAACTTCACAGACTTCTGTTTCAACATTGACCAGTGGAAGGGAAAAAAGAATAAATAAAAATTTAATTTTAAGAGTTAAAATTAAGATCAATATTCAGGACATTTTATCAATATGCATAACATTTTAGGAAGGAAGTTTTATCATATGGTAACAATATAATATATACCCAGCTAAATGACATCAAGCTATTCTGTTGGACAACACTCAAAGGTCCATGTACAATTAGACACAAGGAATTTCCAGAGTGCATCCTGCACAGGAATATCCTGACACCAAGTCTGCATTTACACGATCCAGCAGTTGAGTAAAATACATAAGTGTACACTTGTGAGCTAAATTATTTTACTTAAAAGCAAAATACATTAATTTGTCCTAAAATACTGTTTTATTTATGGTTCAATAGAAAACTGCTTGGGAGGTGGTGGACATGCACTAATTATTACAAAGTAATTTGGACAGATTGCTATAATTAATGTATTCAAAGGTGTGCCCCCTTTTGGGTGGCCTTTCCCTAACATAACATAAGCTGTTTTGGGTTTGAGTGGCAAGGTTTTTGGTAGCAGGGTGTGTGTGTGGGTGGCCAGAGGGGTGACAGCTTCCACGAGAAGCTGCTGGAAGTTTCCCCTGTGTCTGACAGAGCCAACCCCAGCCGCTCCCCACCCCATGGAGGTGATGGGGAGCAGAGATTCCCCTGCAGCCCATGGGGCAGCCCATGGGGAGGCAGGCTGTCCCCCTGCAGCCCATGGAGGGGGTGATGGGGAGCAGAGATTCCCCTGCAGCCCGTGGGGCAGCCCATGGGGAGGCAGGCTGTCCCCCTGCAGCCCATGGAGGGGTGATGGGGAGCAGAGATTCCCCTGCGGCCCATGGGGCAGCCCATGGGGAGGCAGGCTGTCCCCCTGCAGCCCAGGGAGGGGTGATGGGGAGCAGAGATGCCCCTGCAGCCCGTGCAGGACCCCACGCCGCAGCAGGGGCAGACCCCTGCAGGAGGCTGTGACCCCCTGGGCAGCCCGCGCTGGAGCAGGCTCCTGGCAGGACCTGCGGCCCCGTGGGGAGAGGAGCCCCTGGCGGAGCAGGGTTGCTGCAGGACTGGTGACCCCGCGGGGGACCCCCGCTGGAGCAGGCTGCTCCCCAAGGGCTGCACCCCGGGGAGGGACCCACGGGAGCAGCTGGGGAAGGGCTGCACCCCTGGGAAGGACTCCCGCTGGAGCAGTGAGGGGGGGACTGTCTGCCGTGGGGGGGACCCCAGGCTGGAGCAGGGCAGAGTGTGAGGGGTCCTGCCCTGAGGGGGACGGGGCGGCAGAGACACCGTGGGATGGACTGACCGTAACCCCCATCCCCGTCCCCCTGTGCCGCTGGGGGGGCAGGGAGAGATCGGGGGTGAAGGGAAGAAGGGAGGGGTGGGGGTTATTTCTCATTACTCCACTCTGTTTTGTTTGGTAATAAATCAGATTAATTTCTTTCTGAGTTGAGTCTGTGTTGCCCAGGACGTTAACTGGGAACAGCCTCTCCCTGCCCTTAACCCGACCCACAGTCGCTCGTTACCCCTCTTCTCCCCTGCCCAGCTAAGGAGGGCAGCGACAGAGCGGCTCTGGGGGCACCGGGACTGCAGCCAGGGCCACCCCACCACATAAGCAAAATATATTTTACTTACCAATTACAACTTTAAGTTTTTACATATACATGCAAGTAAAGTTCATACAATTTGCGTGTGCACAATAACTGCAGAATCAGCCTGGAAACCTTAACCTCTGCCACTTGCTCCCAAATCAGAGAAATATAGTCATGTTGTACCGTATGAAAATTTCTCTTAATTTTGAATTTTGAGAGCGCAATTTCTTTTTCTGTCTATAAATCTGCACCCCGCCTTTGAGATACTGCTCCCTTCCGTAAAAGCCTTGTCTCAACATCTGACTATCAGTCAGCACTTGTCACTTACTACAGTGCCACCATTATCCAGCTCTTACATAGCAGTCCCAAAGGAACACACATTAAAAATGAAATAATTAAAATGTCATTTTAAACTATCTGAAGACCACAGCCAGACCAAAATGCAGAGACATGCCTTGCTGGTAGGAGAGTTCACTGGTAGATGACACTCACCCTTCAGGGCCAACACAACCTGCCTACTGAACCCTCATAGAATTGAAGGTGCAATCTCAGACGCCTAGGGCTTTCCTGTCTGAAAGGTCACCCCTCTGTAACTACAAAAGCCAGAGCTCAACAGCCCACTTGGGCAGGAGGCACCAACCAAAACCTCCATGCTGTGCTTTCCACCAAGCTTTAGGAAAATCTGCTTCCTGCTTATTCGCAGTGTGAAGTTAAGCTGAGTTTGGTTAATTTATAAGCACATCTTTGGATGGGGCCAGGAACAAGTGTGTGTCAATGTGTACTTCCTGTTGAAAAAGAATACCATAACAATACTGTAAAATCCCAGGCATTAGTTAAGCGTTAGCTTGCCTAGAACCAAGCATAAGCACCTCCAACTATTTTCAAGACAAAGATAAGCCTAAAAATTAAAAATCCTTCTGTACAAGGCAGCTATAAACAGTCTATAGTGAAATGCTAACACAAATAGTCTTGCTTTGAAACCCAGTTTTATAGGATGTGAGCCTATTCTACTTTTTGCAAGGCTATCAACAATTGCATTTTAAAAGAAAAATAAAGTATTGGCATTATTCTATATCACTGAAAAGAAACACTTCGGTTCAAAATGAATGCAGGAGGTGAGAAATAACTTACACCATATTATTGCCTAAAGGAAACTTACCTAAAGGAACCATCCAGATTTGCCCTGTGAATGAAGCTCAGTTTTGCATCAGCCCAGTAAAGCTTCTGCTCATCGAGATCTATCGTCAGTCCATTTGGCCAATAAATATCAGAATCAACAATTATTTTTCGCGTGCTGCTGTCCATTCCTGCCCGTTCTATTCTGGGTGTCTCCCCCCAGTCAGTCCAATACATGTATCTGCAAAAGAAAGCAGAGATGCACACAAATTAAGTCATGATACGCGCTGGTTAGCTTTAGGAATGAATGGGATTGCAGGTCTTTGCGAAGCCCGTAAGTGTACATACGTAGTGTGGTGTATACACAGAAATGTATATCCCCAAAACTTTAACATACTTATTAACACACTTATTAATGTAAATCAAACCACAGTTCTAGGTGGCACAAAAAAAGTCCTTCATGAAAGCATCTCTCACAAGCTTTACCTCTGCATAACGTATTACCATTCTCTTTCAATGCTGGGCAACATCTGATTGTCAGAAGTATTTATAACTGTCATCCTTGTGTGGCCAGTTATTACAAGTTAATATCCTCAATCGCATTCTGAAGCAACTAATTACCTATCCAAGCTGGCAATGACCACAGATGAACTTCCTTTTTCAAGTCGGCACACAGAAAAGTATAAAATCAAGCACCCCAAAATATATTTCTGTCAATAATATATTGCACGTGAATCTGTGCAGACTTAAAATGACACTAGATTAAATTTTGGGGTGCTTTTTTTCCCCCTCCCATCCATGTCCCAATTTCCCTGTCACTCCACATTCGGGCAATTTAAGTAGCCTGAATGGAGACATTAACAGCACTTACCAATTGGAAAGGACCAGATCAAAATGTGGCAAGCCACACAATGTCTGCAGGAAAAGTTGAGACTGTACAGTTAGGAGAAAAATTGTCCGATCTGAAGAGGACAGTCAGTTCCCAGCTGGTAAACATCACCCAGTGTAATATATTCAGGCTGCAAATTCAGCACGCCGCAGTGCAAACATAATACAGCCGACCCCTTGCACGGCCAGCTCGGGCCAGTCAGAGAAATGATACTGCTTTCCCAATGAATGCAAATTGCCACTCATTTTGGTTTTCCTTAACAAGTCAGGCTGTAATTTGTGGCAGCTCAAACCGTGGGGGGAAGCAGCTATTGACAAACAACGGAAGCCAGAGAAAAGCAGACATGAAAGAAATCGTCTACGCAACCAGCTGGTGAATCAGAGTGTAATACTGATCCAGCCAAATACTCACTTTTGGTCAGGTCAGATCAGTTCTCTGATCTGGCTCACCTGCACTAGCTTGAAGTTTTCAAAGGACACCTCGAGCCACCTCTACAGGAATGAAGATGGACAAAAGATGCACTGTTGAATTAAGAAAAACCTGGCTAATAAAGGTGGCTTTGGGCTGTATCATATGGCTATGATTGTTCCACACTTACTCATATATTGAAATGTATAAATGCAGACTAAAAAGCTTAAACCAAAATCAGAAATCCCATGACAGTTATTTAAAAGCAAAACAAAGGAGACAAAACTAGCTAAGTCCAATTAAACCTTAAAAGCAGGTTAGTATAAAAAGGATGAAACAATATCCCCAAAATGACTCTTGAGCACAATTCCTCTCCTCAAGCCTCCCATTAAAATCGCAGCCTGCCCTGAAGCTCAATGCATTCAGATGAAGGGGAAAAAATGTCTGCAAAACAAAGGGCCCTCATGGCTTTTCCATGATATTAAGCCACCTCCAGCTCAAGAGCCTTCCCCCCTCCAAAAAACTGTTGCCTAATTTCATAGGTGATGTGTGTGTATCATTGGCCACACAGAGGCTGCTAGACAAAAGGAGCACTTTCAACTTCACACTTTAATTTGCCACAGGAAAATGACACCCCTGCCTTTCAGCTAGTTAATAGGTACCAAGCTCAATTCTCATCAACGCCTGTGTCATTCCAAGTTCTAAAACCACACAGTGTTAGCAAAGGGCACGCCCCAAAGGAAGGCTAGCAGGATGAAGATGCATTTAGACAACGTGCAGAACAATCTGAATGCAAGCAGTGGTCTTTTCAAGCACTCCTCTCCCAGCTGGACTTTTTTAATGCAACATATGAAAGGTTATTGCTGTTATTACCCTGCCACCACCTCATCCTGATTGTAGGGTGTCTCTGCAATCCTGTCACTATCACAGAGCTGATCTTCCTGGTGAACTCCCGAGACTCTGCAGTAACCAAGCACTTACTGAAGCAACAGTTTCGTTCCCTTCGCACGCTACAAAGCACCCCCACGGTCCCTAACAGGGATGCATGCCAAGCAACGCAACGGCAAGAGCGATTCTTTTCTCCATTTATCCTCCTCCTCTTTTCCAACAGGCTTCCGTCCTTTCAGCACGCAGCAGGTGCCGAACTGCCATCAATTACAGGAAATCACCTCTGGCGTGGGGATCTCTTAACACATCGAGGTCCTGAACTGGGAGTTTCGATAGCCACTGTAAGAAGAGATCAGCTGTGCCTGCAGCAGGAGTGGGAGTCTCTGGTCTACGTAAGCCTATTTAAAACCAAGCTGCTGCCAAATGGAGGGCTACCTTCTCTGGATCCTTCCCCTGGTGCTGACATTAGCACCCTACAAGAAAAAGAAACAAAAACCTTTCAGTGATGCTAGCAAATGATCCGTCTGACCAACGGTCCCGCAGCGGTGGTGTTTAAACAGGAGGAACAAATACGGACAGCAGCCACACAGCTGAAGCCACCTCTGAAACTTCCCCAGAGAGAGGCATTACTCTCTAACTGCCCCTAGAGAAGCCACAAACGAGGGCCTAGGACTCTACAGTTCGCTAGAGCAGTCCTCTTCATCCCTCTTCTCCCACCGCTACATTTAGGCTGTTTTGACATTTTTTGGTCAACACAAGGCCCAACATCAAACTCTAATAGGCCATAAAAAGCCATCTTTTAAATCCACACCTGTGTGGGATTTTCAAGAACGCACGAAGCTTTCCAGCTAATTCAAACCGAATTAAGTACAAACAGCGTCCTGGCTGGGACACCCTACATTGAGATTCAGCTAAGACAGAAACTTCCTGGGCAAGTTATAAATCGTAGAGAAAAAAAATAATAATCCATGGCTATTACTGACAGAATGACACAAGCTTAGCTAAAGCAACACTGCAAAATTAACAACAGTAACACCACAAGATAAAAACTGAGGCGGGAGGGGTGAAGATGCTTTGATGTGATCAGTTACCTGTTTAAGAAAGTGAATCTTCTGTCAAACCTACTAAAATCTGCTTGCATTTCATAGACAAAGAGCCACACAGGAAAAACAGTGGAGAAATAAAGTATTTTAGTTATGTCCATTATGTCTTACACTTCACATCTTCCAAATGCCCCCAGGGCAGCAGATCAGTTCTTACACAAACAGCAGATATTTTTGATTGGGGCTTTATGGGCAGAGGGAGAACGTGGCAAAAAGCTTGAAGTGGTATCTCAGAGAAAAAAAATCAGTCTGCACACTGTACCAGTTCATATGGGAGGAACTGATTTAAATCAACCTGATTTAAGTTAACCTTAATTAAGAGTTTAAACCTGTTAACATTGCCTAACTCAGGAGCCTGAAGTGGTAACTGACACATTATTTCTGCAGAAGAAAAAAACCAAAAGGTGCTTTTCTTTAAACATGCTCAACAGTCCACACTTCTCAGTGACCTCCGCAAAAACCAAGCACTTTAAAACAGTCTAGACATCGCCAATGTTTCTGGGACAGCTGATGCTTCGGGACTGATGTTTTTGTTCTTCAGATATAACCTCATTTACTGCTGCCCAGTACATTAACAATCCCCATCATTTTCATTTCACTATTAAATATTGGATATTCAGCCCAGATAAGGTCTCACGAAAATTCACAGAATCACAGAACATCCCAAGCTGGAAGGGCCCCGTAAAGACCATCGAGTCCAGCCCCTGGCCCTACACAGGACCAGCCTCATCACAGCAGATGGCTGAGAGCGTTGGCCAGATGCTGCTTGAACTCAGCCCAGCTCGGGGCGGTGACCACTGCCCTGGGGAGCCTGTGCCAGGGCCCCACCACCCTCTGGGGGAAGAACCTGCTCCTGATCTCCACCCTGACCCTCCCCTGGGGCAGCTCCATGCCGTTCCCTGGGGTTCTGTCGCTGGGCACCAGAGGGAGGAGATCAGCGCCTGCCCCTTGGCTGCCCCTCGGGAGGAAGCTGTAGGCCGCCATGAGCTCTGCCCTCAGCCTCCTCTGCTCCAGGCTGAACAAGCCCAGGGCCTTCAGCCTCTCCTCACACGCCTTCCCCTCCAGACCCTTCCCCACCTTTGCTGTCCGATAATTCAGTAGAATATGCAAAGAATCTCAGGCCAGTACTACCTGCGCTATTAAATGCTCCCTGTCTTGGAAGCCTGTTGAAAAGACATACACTGAATAATAATGAAGAGTCTATTTGGGTAGTTCTTTGTTTGGTTTATTTTGCTATTGTTGTTGTTGGTTTTAAACGTAAATTACACAATTTTAAATACCCTTGGGCCAGGGTATGCCATAACAACTGTAAGGAGCTAAAAATATCAAAACTAGTATTTGCTATCTCAGTACATATTAGATTGATCATATTTTCTGGAACTGAGATTTGGCATCCCAGTTTTGTATTGCACCTGGATTGCGACAGGTCAATAAAATCGTAACAGTACTGAGGCTATAAAAGAAAATGAAAACATCAATTCCTGAAGAGCTAATAAAATTTTAAAAAAGCCATTGTGAGCAAAAGTCACCACTGAGCAGCTATCACAAATCAATACGTTTAAAAAACCCCCAAACAAACAGCACTAGAGAAGCACTGAACAGCAGCGTTGGGACAAAATAAACAAGCAGCCCTGGGACAAACTCTTGGGTTACTTTATTCAGTTCTTCAGAGATGCTTAAGTGTCTTCTTCCTTCCTTGGAAAATAGGAAAAAAAACTTTAACTCCAGGCTTTCAAGGGAAAATAGGAAGGGGGGGGCAGGAGGAAGAAGACATTAATATATAAAAATAATTTCACAACAACTGCACCGATTCTGTCCCTAAACTGAACTGCCTTTTGCTACACCAACGAAACCAGCAGGAACAACGCAGAGTCAAAGCTTCATGAGGAGGAAGATGCAAACATAATGCTTCTTTCTGAACACACAACCACTAACAGTCCATCATCCAGCAGCCAGAAGCACCGGACTCAACGGAGTTCGTAAAATTCAGTTACTGCGATATTAGTAAGCACAGCAGCTGAAAGCTTCACTACCAAGCTTTCTAATCAGAGGACAAATAATTAAATGCAGTTCAGTGGCAGTAAACAAGTCACTGGGTTTTGGCAAGTACTTAATTACAACATCAGGGTAATTAAATGGAGCTTCAGTACTATCGGTAGAATGGCTCTGAAAGCCACCTTGCAAAAACAAATAGGTTTTAACGTTGCTGAACTGGACTGCAGCGGTGTCTTTATTTTTTTGGGGGGTGCTGCTTAACTCATTTTAAAATTCCAGGTGTAGGAGCAAAAACAGGATGAAGACCATATTTCCCCCCAGTTTCAAAGCTGCAGGGCATTTCGTATTTCCTGGCACTTCATCTCTCTTGTCATCATTTTTGCAAAGACTAGAAGTGACGGCCATGCCCTCAAAGACCAGCTGATCGGTCATCTGAGATGGAAGGTATCACAGACGTAATAAAAAGCAGCCAACATTGCCCAAATTCTTTTTCCACCTCCTGAAACGTAGCAGTTGCCAAATTTTACATAACCTGCTTACACAAAAGGGGCCAGTTGTACAGATGATGTAAATCAGCCCAAACTTCTCCAATTTCAACAATATTCTTAAACTTATACAAGCCCGGGGCACAAAACAGGAGTTTACAGGAAATTGATATGAAGTTCAGATTCCTGCACATTTAAAACTTCCTTCCTCCATCCCACCTTTAAAGTTATAAAAACTCAACTGCAAAATGAACTAGCTGCAATTGTTTACAGAAGAAAGCACGGCTATCCTGCGTAGCAGTAAGTTGCAAATTACTTACTCAAGTCACTTTTTTCTTTTTTTCCAAGCACTGAACTCTGAGATCTGGAAGTTCTTCACAAACATTACATCAAACCCAAAAATATGCCACAGCAGGTAACCATCACAACTAATCACACTGTGTCCAAACACATGTATTTAAAGCAAAGCAAAGCAAACACAACCCCTGAAAACCACCCTTCTCCATGAGTTTTCCTACATAATCTTTTATTCTGAACGGCTTATTCTTTTAAATGTGCACTACTTGGCAACTGAGTACAATGAGTACATAGTTGCCTGTCAACTGATGGATGCTCAAATGTTATTGCAATAAAGTGCCCACAAGGAAAGAGCACATCCAGTGCCTGCAGGGGCTGCAGGAAAGCTGGAGAGGGGCTGGTTATCAGGGGGTGCAGGGACAGGCCAAGGGGGTGGGGTTAAAGTGCAAGAGGGGAGCTGGAGCTGAGCTGGGAGGCAGCAATCCTTCCCTGGGAGGGTGCTGAGGCCCTGGCACAGGGTGCCCCGAGAAGCTGTGGCTGCCCCTGGATCCCTGGCAGTGTCCCAGGCCAGGTTGGATGGGGCTTTGGGCAGCCTGGGCTGGTGGGGGGTGTCCCTGCCCATGGCAGTGGGTGGGAACCAGATGGGCTGTGAGGTCCCTTCCAACTCAAACCATTCCATGATTCTGTCTTTCCCTGCTCTCCCATACAGAAAGGAGTAAGACACCCTAGTGATTTCTCAAAGGTAAACAGGCATGCATTCAGTACAGCCTTAACAGCCTGTTAAAAAGTCAGGTTACACGACACTGCGAAGCTGAAGAATCGTCAGAGAGAGGGAGCCAAGAACATTTCCAAACATGTTAAGCTACAGAAGGAAGGCAGCAGTAAGGAGGCACTTGCCACACTACTCAGGAGGGTTAGGAAGAGAATTTTCAACTTGAAATGCAATATTACTGCAAATACCTCTGATAATGTCAACAAACAGAAACTGCACTGGTAGGATGTCCTGGGGGAAAAGAGGATTTGCACAGGCTTTGTGTGTTATGCACTTTCTCCCTACAAGCATGTCCAGCACATTCGTATGTAAAAACTCTACAGAGAACAGGAAATCAACTCTAAGGAGATAAAATGAGCCCTCATAACTGCTCCTCACAGTCACTAGCTAAGGTACAAGAGACAATGCAAGATAACTTCTTCTTCCCAGACATTCCTTAGAATAAAGAAATATTATACATAAAGAAATTAATTCCTATTGAAATTGCTTCACAAGCAACTCAGCATTATACCACCTCTAGGGTGGTCAGGGAATATGCAGAAAACAAAGTAAGGAAAGGACCTCATGAGGCTCATTGCACCAAAAAGGCTGCTTTTTAACACAATCGTTGAATCCCTGAGGTTGGAAGGGACCTCTGGAGATTTATCTTCTGCAACCCTACCACTCAAAGCAGAATCAACCAGAGCAGGTTACCTAGGACCTCGTCCACCAAGGTTCTGAATATCTCTAAGGCTGGAGACTCCACAACCTCTCTGGGCAGTCGGTTGTAGTGATTCATCACCCTCTCAGTAGAGAAGTTAATTTCTTTCATTTAAGCAGAACTTCCTCTATTTCAGTTTGTGCCTATTGCACAGTCCTTTCACTGGACACCACTGAGAAGAGTCTGGCTCCATAATCTTTACTCCTTCACATCACATATTATACACATCGATAGGATCACCTGAGCCTTCTCTTTTCTAGGATAAACCACCTCAACTCAATAAGCCTTGCCTTCTATGGTGGATGCTCCAATCCCTTAATCATCTTTGTGGCTCTTTGTCAGGCTCATACCAGCATGTCCACATCTTTCCTGTGTGGAGGAACTCAGCACTGGACACAGTACTCCAGGGGTGGCCTCATCAGCTCTGAGTAGAGGGGAAGGCTCACCTCCCTCAATCTGCTGGCAACACTCCTAATGAAGCCCAAGACGCTGTTGGCTTTCTCTGCAGCAAAGGATATTGCTGGCTCATATTCAGTTCACTGACCTCAGGGTTCTTGTCTTCTATCAAAAAAATAAGATTTATTTTAGGAAAGGGAAAATAGTCCAAATTTCACTGCATTCAACCCATTTTAAGACACACTGAAGCATCTCCAAAGTCAGGGGATACTCTTATCAAAAGGTGCAAAATGAACTGTTGAACTCCCTCTCCATCAGTTTGTGACATATCCCCCACCTTCTGCTGTTTACAGGTAGACCCAGTCATGACTTCACCTCTGACTTAACCACTTCTACCTAAAGTTAAGACTAGATTTTTTTCCTCCTTCCATAAGGAACATCAGATTAAAGCGTGTCAGGACAGTCCAAGAAATAGTGTCTAACACTTTGTACTGACTTAATGGAGGACAGGGGTCCAACAAACATATTGAGCAACAGTAATTGTGCAAGGAAGGTATTCGTTGCTCTCTTACCCACAAATCTCACAACTGCCCTTAAATATTTAGCTCAGGCCAGTGTATTTTATCTATTTCAGTGCGTTCATGCAGTTTACCTCAATGTTTCAGAAAACAGCACACTCAAACAACAGCCAGTAATTTGTCAGGGCATGCAATGCATTTGCACACTTACAGTTTTGAACACAATTTAACAAACAAAACCTTGTTTAAGTACACATTCAACAGGCTGTGTGGAAAAATTCTTACTTCAGCTTATACTATTGCTTAATTCTACATGAAAAAAGTGGGTTTTGAGTTAAACCGAAGCCACCCATTCATGACAAACAGAATGGTGCCAGTCCAGCCAGACTGACACATCGTATGTGACACGATTTCCACACTGCCTCTGTGCAGCTATAAACTGCATCCATCAAACCCACTAATCAAAGAGAATTCCAGCGTCCACCATTTCTTCGGTCCCAGAGCCAAAGCTTGAAGACCAAAGCTACATTCCTGACTTTACCTGAGAAACCTACACAACACACGCTGGCACTGAGACAACCAAAGCCATCCCATTGTTCCTTCTGTTCCCTTAAGAATGGTGTAGAAATTAAAAAGAAAAGAATACCATGACTCCCAAGCTCCTTAAGAAGACTAAATATGTACAAGGCAAAGAAGCCTGTGTCTCCACGACTCAGGATATGAGGAATCACAGAACTTGTAGCAAAAAAAGTGAGTGCTAAAAGGGCAGTGAATTCAACAGGGTTATTAAGAAAGTCTATACATTTCTACCTCTTCCCCACACAATTCCAGCTGGCACGGAGAAGTAAATTATTTCTTTCTGCCATCTCTGAACAGGCAGCTCAGCTCTCAAATGAAGCAAATGGTCTTCAAACAATTTATGCCCTTTAGTCATATCTATGAGCAGAAAAGGGGAGAAACAAGCAAAAGAAGCCAATGAAACATTTATGGAAAGGCTGTCACCATCAAGGGCATCCATCTGAAAATTACAGTAAATAACGCTTCCCACAAGAACTTTAAGTTTCTCATGCGTGAGACTATTTGCAGCTATTTGGCCACACAAGATATCAAAAGCTTTCCAACTCCCAGAAATTACAGCCATACCAAGACACTGGATATGACTTGTAACCCATTTTATGGTTGAATACTTTTCTTACATTCTAAGAAAACAACTGTGCTAGTCGTACATTCATCCTCATTACAGTGTTTCAAATCATTAACCAAAAGCTTCAAAATAATTGTGTACTTCAAATTACTAGAGACACACAGGATACAAACTAATCTCTAACTTTCAAGGCAGCAATAATCATGTTTCACTCAAAACTGGGGCATCTTCTGCATTTCAACTGAGTAGCCATGAGTGAAAGTCACTCAAACTAAAGAGCATAATCTTTACCCATATCATGCTTGATGTTTTTCTTCTCCAGTACTTGCAACAGCGACAAGTTTCTGTTCAGTATTCCCCCTGCTCTCAACTACTCCAAAGGAGGTAAGATTAAAAAAACAACAAAAAAAACCCAAAACAAAACAAAAAACAGATTTAAAAATAGAATGGTTGGAAGGGACCTCAAAGCCCATCTGGTTCCTACCCCCCTGCCATGGGCAGGGACACCCCCCACCAGCCCAGGCTGCCCAAAGCCCCATCCAGCCTGGCCTGGGACACTGCCAGGGATCCAGGGGCAGCCACAGCTTCTCGGGGCACCCTGTGCCAGGGCCTCAGCAC
>VWZZ01005769.1:502003-518181 GCA_013399095.1 Psophia crepitans | reverse complement strand
ATTCTCTGCCCAGCCTGGCGTTGTGCTTGGGATTGAGCCGACCCATGTGTAGGACCTTGCCCTTGGCCTCTGTTGAACAGATGACACACTGTTAAAAACATTTCACCCTTCACAGTTATTTAAATCAAAATATTCAAAGCCTCAGTCTACTGCAGCTCATACAGATCAGGCTTCAGCATACAGATCCAATGATTTCCACACAGAAAGCCAACATGCTTAACCTTAAGTACACGACACGTTTTGTGGGACCAAGGTCCTGGTGAATCAGCAATAAACACCCCTGTAGTTTTATTGAAGTACTCCTATAAACACAGTTGTAGCTATGTAAGTACAGCTATAGGTCTGGTTCATGGTTTTGCTCTGACACTGAGGAAGCACTGTATTAACGACTAGGCATGTCTGAAGCCTTTAATTTTAGACTGAACTGAGAGCCTTCTAATCTGATAGTTGCACCTTCCAAACCCATTTTTAAATATCACAGTTGTCATATTTAGTCATCCAGTCCTTGCCTTCCTTCAGTGCCAAATATACCTTAGGTCAATGACAGTCATTGCTTGCAGATTTTGGTTAATCTGCCACAAGCCCAAGCTGAACTTGGGCTACGACACACGCTTCCCTGATGCTGTTCAGAACCTGGTTAGACTTGGTTTAACCTCCAAACTAATGGCCATTCAGCAGAATGCCAAAACTGATGATTAATAGCTTTATCCTTCATACTCAATGATATTATTTTTTTTATTGCTGTTTTCTAATTTGTTTTCTTATTTCCTTCCCCAAAAGCTTCTGCTATTCCGGAAGGGGAAAAGTGCTCCACAAATGTAGTTGGTTTCTGCACTGGTCTGCTGGCACTGTCACTACCCAACAGACCCACTCCATATCATGAAAACATTTTGAGAACTAAAATGAGGGAGGAAATGTAGAAAGAGGTTTGTGGCTTTCCTTCAGCCACTCAAACCAATTCAAGAGTCCTCGCTCTCCTCCTCCATGAACATCATTTCAACGAATCCCAATGGAGTTAGCACGCCAGCCCAGCTTATGGCCAATTCAACAATACCAGTGAAAACTGCTGTTATACACACAACCCCCACCCCCCACCCCAAGACAGCATGTTTTCTTCAGAGGCAATCAATTTTTATTTCTCTTTAAAATAACCATTTCACAGGTGTCTGATTCAGCTCATTGTGCTTCAGCAAACAGAGGGGGCAGAAACATCTCAGGTAGCACTGTCTGCTGAATAAGTCAAACCGCAGAAAATATAGCCTAAACTTGAACAGTGAGCTTGCCCCAGAAGACATCACAGCAGCCGTCACACAACTAGGAATAAATTAAAGATTTATATTAACCAAATTAGTTCACCTTTTAAAAACCTACAATGTATTAGAAACACCTAACTACTTCATTAGCACTTAGCAGTGAAAATCAGATACGATGATTGTGGATGTGCTACAGGTACTCAGAATCAGAACCCTGTGTTACAGGTTGAAGGTAGCAAGTATTGAGACTTAAATTTAGAGATTCTAGATTTAATGACCCTTGTTACCTTGTATTCTAGGCTGTTCAGATCTAAGCCCTTCCCTACAGGATGGAGAATTAACTCCGTCTTGTTTTGGCTATGCATTCATGCATTCTTCTGAAAATTCTTCCAGAAACTGAAGTTTGCTTGCCTCGACACATGATAAGGACTTGCTTCTGAAATGCATTCCTGCTTCTTCACACAACGTTCATGATACGAGGTTCTTTTCACTGTGTTGCACAGAATTTGGTGGTACTAAAGTTGGTCTTCAGTAAAATCTTTACATATACTAACTGAAGTTTTGTTAGGAGTTGCTGTCCTGAAAACACAGAAATACTTATGCAAAAGCTGCAATCTCAAACCTAATAAACCACCAAAATGACTGAATTCCCCCCTTAGCAGTCCACCTAGCAAGAATGTGGGTAGGCAATCCTAGCAAGAAAGAAGGTAGGTTGAGTGTGGAAAGGATTCAGTTCTCTTTTAAAATGTCATTATACCAAAAACATTCAACTTACTATTGCAAAAGCCTGCGAAAACATTAAAAAAAATCATACTTTTAAATGTCAGCTGGAAATCACAGAAAAACAGGCTTCAAAAGGAATCCCTAGAAGTCAACTAGTCCATCTCCCACACACTAAGGCCTGGTCACTACACCTATAAAACTTCTGAGAGATGATCACTCTATATTCAATACTTTCTCTTCTATTCTCTCAAACTAATCTATGCTGTGATGAATCACACTTAGAATGGAATAAAACCTATTTATTAGGCAAACCCCATGCTGAGTATAACATCCCACTGCAAGCACCACAACATGAAATGGTGTCCTCTGTTCATCTCTGCAGAACAGCCTTATTAAACCTAAAAGTGGTGTCACATCTTATAGGACATCTTATTTTGTCAACAGAAGGAAATCAGATTTGTTTGACACAAAGCATTCTTGACAAACCCATGTTTGGGTACTATCAGTATCAGCTAAGCATTTACAAACTGCTTATTTGTCCTATTTTTCTTCTGGAAACTGAAGTTGACTGGCCTATACCTTATGAAGTTTTCTTCCTCATTTTCTAAGCTTACCCTCACTTCTCCAGAAGAAAATTCTAAAAGGTCAAAATCACACCCGTGGAAATTCTTCCAGACTGAAAGCAAACGCCTAGCAACTTCAAGCATGCATCAACCAGTTTTAAGAATCCTAGTCTGTATTTAATCAGATTTCATGATCCAGAAAAATATCCCACAATCCTTAATCAAATGCTTTATACCTGTTCTCTTCTATTTTAGCATAAATTCTTACCATTCTGTGAGTTGAAATAACTGCATTAGCCACCTTATTGACACAAAGACAAATGAAAAGGTACTGAACTGTTCTTTTTCCCTACTGTCATCCACTCTCCTTCCCCAGAAAATACCAGTAAACAACGAACAACTGGTTCTAGGGGAGCTCAAACCCAGAGCCTGCTGTGCCTAAATCAGATGTAATCATCACTACTTCACAGATGCACCCACGAAATATTTCAGAACTACCATGTGAAATGCAGCGGTTGTAAAAGCAAATTAAATTTGAATGGTTTATTCCACAAATATACACAATGTATGATTTTCTGGCTTATTAACTTTACTATATTAGATAGTTATTGGGTAAACCTGCCTTGAACTGGCTAATCATTAAGGATACACGGACCTTCATAATGCATTTTCACACACCATTTATATATGTTGCTTTATTGCACTGGATTAATATACAAATCAAACAGGCCACCAATTACAAACACCTGCCACAAGTTAAAACCGATAGAGGTGTTTCATATAAAGCTGCTGCTCCCAATGGGGGAAAAAACCAAACCACAAACCAAAAAACCATCCTGTAGACTGAACTGATGTTCAGGACAGCAGCACTGGCACCCCAAGGAATTGATCTGAGCAAAAGTCGGAAGAGCTGTCATTCCCTCCTTGGTTCAAGGTATTTTGTTGATCAATACAAGTCTCAAGGTGACCACCTCACTCGCAGACATCTACATTTTTGGCAAATTAATCTTGTTCCTTATATTAGCTCATTGCACAGTAACTGTTTATACTTGCACACCTTCCCTGGAGGAGTAAATACAAGATCCTTAGAAGTAGGGAAGTCCTCCAGGAAGAAAAGAATTGACGATCACAAACCTATAGAAAGGCAAACCCAAAATTTCTAACATACACCGAAAGGATGTCTTCTGTTGTCACACTCGCTGGATTTTGTGTATGTTTAAGAAATGCTGCACATCTGTTCTGCACAGGGTATCGATACAAAGAGCTGCCTTTCAAAGTCACACAAAATAAACCATGCCTGCATCTCTCCTCCTTCCAAACACAAAGGATTAGATTTGCAGAACCACTGCAACTTCACCATCACCACTGATGACTTGAAAAAAAGCTCTCCTTCACCTGTACCAACAACACATTCTCTCTCAGCTGTTCTAATCCAGTTTTCATTAAAAATAATAATTTTGCATTTCCTGTAATGTAGGAGCAATATACTACCAGAAATCCCCAGTTAATTCCTTCAGTTTTCCAAAACAGGAGAGTCAAAAAGCACACAATATGACATGAAATGCATTGCCATGACCAATATTTAAGCTACCTTAAAGGAAATAGTCAAAAGGCAAGGAATTGCATCCACTTTCAAGATGTCAGCCTGGCCTTGGTATTTCATGGAAAGCACCAGTGAAGTCTCTCTAATCAATCTCATTATAAAATACTCAATTTAACATCATATTCCATCTTTAAATTACACTATTGAACTCTAGATCTAAAGTTGGTCTTCACCATTAATTAATTCTGCAGAGATTATTTGCTGACAGGTTACACACAGGATTCCTGCTAATTTATTTCCTGGAATCACAGAATGTTTAGGGTTGGAAGGGACCTCACAGCCCATCTAGTCCCACCCCCTGCCATGGGCAGGGACACCCCCCCACCAGCCCAGGCTGCCCAAAGCCCCATCCAACCTGGCCTGGGACACTGCCAGGGAGCCAGGGGCAGCCACAGCTTCTCGGGGCACCCTGTGCCAGGGCCTCAGCACCCTCCCAGGGAAGGATTGCTGCCTCCCAGCTCAGCTCCAGCTCCCCTCTTGCACTTTAACCCCACCCCCTTGGCCTGTCCCTGCACCCCCTGATAACCAGCCCCTCTCCAGCTTTCCTGCAGCCCCTGCAGGCACTGGCAGGCCGCAGTGAGGTCTCCCCGCAGCCTTCTCTTCTCCAGGCTGAACAAGCCCAACTCCCTCAGCCTGTCCTCGCAGCAGAGGGGCTCCAAGCCCTCGCATCATCTCCGGGGCCTCCTCTGGACTCACTCCAGCAGCTCCATGTCTGTGCTGTGCTGGGGCCCCCCGAGCTGGACGCAGCACTGCAGGGGGGTCTCAGCAGAGCGGGGCAGAGGGGCACAATCCCCCCCCTCGCCCTGCTGGCCACTCTGGGTTTGGTGCAGCCCAGGACATGGGTGGTATTTAAAATACTTCCATACAGCAATTTGCTATGGGAAGAACTCCTTTCACCTAAAGGCATCTGTAGTGAAGTCAGGATTAAGAGGACACAGTCCCCTCTGGAAAAGTCCTTTGGTCCAACAAAGTCCCTCCACTTTCCCTTTTACTCATCATGTCTGCATCTTTCCACCAGTTACCTGAAGGACATAGACAGCTCCAGTATTTGTGGTGTCAACAAAATGAAGGATTTTGTATCTTTGAGTACACACAGTTTCATTTAGTACTTGTAAGTCCTTCACGTATTAATCATCACGGTACCCATAACACCTCAGATTCACCTGGGATGCCTTAAGCAGGAACAAAAACAACCTGACAAAGTTCCAGTCTGTAGCATGGTAGTTGCTGGCATGGCAACCCTAAATTGCCCTCTGTTGCTTAGCTTTAATTTTCCCTTCTTACACACCTGAAGAAGGTGGTTTCTCAAGAGTCTGTCCATCTCCTAGTGCAGGATAAATCACAAACTACTTTATATCTGTGGTTTATCCCAAGCCCTTGTATTAACTCAGCATCCTTTTGCAATGAGGCCAGACTCGGTGAAAATGTCAATTGCCACCAGATTTTCTTGCAGATGAGAAACCTACCTACAGATACTGTACAGAAGAGGAAGATAAAGTGATCCCTGAGAAAGACTTGTGAAAACGGCAAACCACCTCACTTGTGTGGATTTGTGCATACAAGAGAAGGGCACCTCGCTTCTCTTTTCCACTTATCTCGGGGGGTCCATCTAGCACAGCAGACCTTCAGTCATCGCTGCAATGGGTAAAGGGCCCGAACTGCACAACATCAGCACTATTTGTGCACAGGGACAGCAAACAGCACATCCCTCAAGAGGGAGGGAGGGAGGAAATAGAGAGATACACAAGTATTTTCAAGAGCACTAGAAGAGACACATCCAGCCTGCTCCCTTATTACTTCCCAACCTGGTCACCTTGAGAGTCCCTGGTTTCACCTGGATTTTTTTACTTGCTGGCACAAACATCATTATTGAACATCATCACTTAAAAATATCCTGATATTGTTTACTGGAGCACAGCAATGACAATTCCTGTTTCAACTCATGCAGATTTACACACGTTGCTGACTACATGTATTAAACAGACATCACATATCAAATGAAAGTTAACTTACCAGACAAGATAACGGAGAAAATAACAATAAAAAATGTTTGGAAAGTTAATTACTTTTCAGAAGTGAAATGGAACAAGTTAAGCAATCATACTGGTTGAATATTTGGATTGGCACCTAAGAACAGCTGTATTTTTGGTTTTGGCTCTATGTCTGGGCTTTCGTTTCTTGCCACAAAATATTTAAGCTCAAACATATGTTCAGCTACAGATCTTGAGAAAAATACCTTGGGAAAATGCAAACTGAAACAAAAGGCTATGTTTCTTTTTCAGAACTAAAAACTCAGCATAAATCACCACTGTATCAATTTAAGCATTTAAGTCAAATTAATATTTACCCATGAGCAGGATCCAAAGCTATTGCCCTGGGCTGATCAAGGTCTTGCCAGAAGAGGACTTTTCTAGATGTTCCATTGAGATTAGCTACTTCTATCCTATTGGTTTCTGAATCCGTCCAGTAAAGTTTTTTCCCAATCCAATCACATGCCAGGCCATCCGGGGAAACCAGACCAGAAATGATTACATTCTGCACCACATTCCCAGTTTGGTTAATGTAAGTTTGCTTGATGGCTTCTTCACTCACATCTGTCCAGAAAACAATGCCTTGTGAATACTGGAAGTCAACTGCAGCAGCATCCTCTAAACCACTGACCACCACAGTGGACTCCAGCTTCGTGTCTCCAGCATCCACAAGTCGAACATCTCGCCGGTTGGCAAAAAGCAGAAAGGGAGACGCTACAGAAGAAAGAAACGAAAACATGTTAGTATTATTGGCATGTACAGATGTTAAAGCACTGAATATGAATCTGGCAGAGAAGGATTTCTTTTCCCAGATCAGCAGGGCAGGCTGTACAGCAGAAGGAATGTGGAAGTTTCACATGAGAGCAAAATGCAAACTACCAAAACCCTCTTCGCTCCACATGTTAGACAAAGGAGTAAAGGACAGAGGGAAGAGCAGGCCCAATTCTGTATCTATGGGATACTGTCAGCATCTTCAGTTAAGAGTTAAAACTGAGGCCCTTCAATAATACATTCTGTCAATCCATAAACCTGGGTTTAGAACAAATGAAGTCTTCATGGTTTAAAAGCTCAGTTCCCCAAGTTGAAGTGGTAACAAGACACAGAAGGCAAGTTCTGATGCCTTTCAGTAGCAGGCTGGAAGCTAATGGAACTAGACACAAAACCCTGAAATGCTCCTACCAGGTCCCTTCCTAGATGGCAAAGACTGTGACAGAGGTTCAGAACCACTGTCTTCTCCCCTGCACCACAATGAGAGAGAAATTCAAGGAAGAGTTTGAAGGAAGACGATGACGTGCTTTGTAGAAGTTTGTGGGGACGGCTGTTACCTGGAGGAGGCAGTCAGAACAGAAGGACAAAGGTTCTTGCTGTTTGAAGCTCTAAGTGGCTGGTGGAAGCTGGAGTCCTAATACTGAATGACAGGGACCATGCTTTGAAAGGGGAGCTAACTTATGACTGATGCAAAAGGGATGGAAAGCTTAAAGACGTGTCAAAATGACACCAGAGATATTCCAGCAGTACCTGCAGAGGTTATAGATCTCTTGTGCTGGTTCAGCTGGACAATGACATGACCTCAGTGGATGACACCAGCATTCACAGACAGAAAGGTAGGAGGAGGGGAGAGAGACTAATGAGAGGCAAGGAAATTAACCTCGCTGAGAGCAAGACATACAGCAAGACATACAGACACAGCAGTAACACTGGCAGAGATTTCAGCACAGACAAGATGACTTTTCTGTCGTACCAGATCTCATCTGCCGTTATACTCAAAGAGAGAGAGAAATCTGTGCTTGCAATCGAGGCTGTCCCTCCACACTCTGAGAGGGAGAGAAGGTCTGAGTCTTACAACTCCTCCCTCCAACCCCCATGCAGATTACTACAAAACGCTAGCAGAGGGAGAATGTAAAGATCCTCTGCAGAACCCACAAGGGGTGAAGGAGGCATGATTCAAACCCAAACAAAGGCATGATTTGGCCCATCTGCTTCTTCCAGAAGAGGACATTAAGTAGACATACCGCAGAACATTCCTTCCCAGCCACACAGCCAGACTGATGGCCAAGTTAACTGTTTCTCTCCTAAAAGTGCAGGCTTGCTTCTTCATCCAGCAGCAAACAATAAAAATAGTTATCTGCAGATACGGCTGGGAAGGCAGCAGCCAAGTACCATGATGCCACCATAGCAGCCACAGCTGTGAACACCGCTGGTAGCTAAGACGACTGCCATTATTTCAGAAAAAAACCACTACATGCTGGAAGCTCCCTCAGCTTCTCCTCTGATTGCCCCAGTCTGGTAGGGATCTCATGTCACCAAACGAAGAGCTATTTTCCTTTGCCCTTGCTGTTCGTCACCTTGAACCCCAGTACCCTTCCCACTGTTCCTCCCAATTCTAACTCATGCAGCAGCAGCTAGCAGTTCTACACCAACCAACTGCTGACTCCTAGCTTCGTATATGATCACTTCACTAGATGCTGCTGCTTCCAACGCACACCCAGCAGAGGTTCAACCGCTTGCCGCTCAACTCAAGGAACAACACGCAGAACAGAGCAGCAACAACGGATAGGTTATTTCACCTTCTACGGCTTCAGGCCTCTAATATAAATACCTCTAGTTTCAAATTCATGTTACTGTATATAATATCAAGAGCTAACTCTCATATATTGTCTTTCAGACTCGATTTCTCCTGCACTTTTAAAAGAAGACAGTCTACATGAGGTCTGAGTTGCAGGTTTGCTGTGCTGGCAGCCCTGCCACATGCTATTGCCTTTTTCCTGAATGTTGTCTCCAGCTACACGCTCACCGGACAGTGTGTGCTACTGCATGGGCCAAAGTGAAGCACACCTCTGACAACAGCTTACATATTTATGGGTGGGCCAAGGACCTCACTTAGAATCTACAATTCAGCTTCAGATGAACTTAAAACCATGCATGAAAAATTCAGCCTTTTTATTATTATTCTGCGTGGCCTTTTTCTTTTTCCCCAAGTCAGGAATGAGATGGCTTTACTTTTCTAGACAAGTCTATGCTGATGAAAGTAATAAGGAAAATTTAAATCAGCTGGTGATTTTAGTGAGGGTCTTGGACAGCAAAAACACAGACAATTGTTATCATGAATGTTTCACTGAAAATGTAGTATCTTTGTTTTCTACAATATTTAACTCAAGAAAGTTTATACAGCTTGAGGAGAATTACTTAAGAAATGAAGTCTCAGTATCACTCCTATCTCATTTCCTAACTTGCCAAGTCCTCCTCTCCGTCATCTTTAAAAACACTAGGAATGGCATCATGAAAGCCCAACAGGTTAGTTATTGAAAACAGAAG
This sequence comes from Psophia crepitans, assembly GCA_013399095.1. Taxonomy (NCBI): domain Eukaryota; kingdom Metazoa; phylum Chordata; class Aves; order Gruiformes; family Psophiidae; genus Psophia; species Psophia crepitans. Next base: position 508,694 of record VWZZ01005769.1, on the reverse strand, counting down.
AAAAAATGTCTAGAATGCAAAGTACTTGTTTTCTTCTCTGCAACTCACTGGTTCCCCATAACCGTGCCTATTTTAAGTGGCACCGTCCCAAACCATTGGAACACTTGGAAAGTTTGATGTTAGCAGGCTCTGTTTAAGTCACAAGTTCTTTGGGGCACAGAAGAAGAATCTCAAGTTACGCACATTGCCTTACAAAACCAGCCACATATCCAGCCAAAGACCAAAGCCATAAAAAGTCTATGCACAAATTTAAAAAAAAAAATATTGTCACAAAAGATGTGTTTTCAGGAACATGAATAGACAGATTTTCATCTAGACATTTGCATGCTGGAGCCATTATTCATGCTACTACAAAGGAAAATGGAACCATAAATATCAAGTCAAACCAACAGCAGAGGAACTCAGCAGCTTCGTAACTTAAAGATCAGACATGCACGATGCTTAATCCAACCAGTATCAATATTAACCCAGCTCCACCGTAGGGCAACAGCATACGGGTAACACATTAACCACTGTGTTCTCTGTCACTTCTGTGCTTCAGAGTCGTCCGGATTGAAGTGCAGCCACGTTGTGTTGGCTGTGAACACCCAGTGGGGAAATCACACTGCCCTGCTTGCAACTGCGTTAAAATTTTACTGAGTTTATACACCGATGTAACTTATTGATTACTGACAACAGGCAGAGTTCATCGAGTAATAAATTTTCTTCGGAAAAACAAAAAGCGTTAAGGCAGAACTCTGATTTTGAAAACCACATTCATTTCTCTGTTCCTCCCCACCAGCCTATTTTTTTGGTCCAAATTTTATAAAAAGTGGTTGCAGAGGCCTTTTAGAGCATTAGTGGTATGAAACAAACAAAACAAAACAAAAACCAGTGATCAAAACAAGTATATGGTTCTCAACAATGATTCTTGCCTGGAATGCTGCTGAGGAAACACAGGCTCTCCCAACTTCAAAAATAATACAAAAGTCAGAAGAGCAATTAAATGCTCTGTTCCCGTGGCCTAGCATTTATCACGTCAGGTCAGATTGCGGTGGCTCACTAGCAGGCAAAGCTACCTCTGGTAACTCTGCAGCTTCAACTAAATACAACCTCCAAGATGTCCAAAAAAAGAAGAGTTCCTAGAATTTTTCACATTTCCAACTTCCCCAGTTAGTAAGCAGTAAATCTGAAAGAGGCAACCAAGAAAGCAGATGCCTTTATAGAAGGACAGATGCATAGCATTTAGTTTCACAGAATTACTAAACCCAACAGTTTAGACATTCAAAAGACACGTTCATACGCTCTGTGATTATAACCAACAGAGGTTTTTAAGGCATTAGAATGACAAACAAAGAAAACTCAAACAGCAACAAAACAAATGGCACTGACCAAAAACTTGATTTGCTGTGTCATCAAGAAACCACCCTAGAGGTTCAAGATCGTCCCACCGATACACGCTGCAGGTTTGTTTATTTTGAATCCCACATGTATGTAGAAAGGTTCACTTCCAAGAACGTGCAGACTAATCTCCTTTCAAATCATGCTGTCTTCTCAATCCTGAACTGGGCTTGGAGGTCCAGAGAACACGTCTACCCTTGATGCATTTAATTCTTTACTGCATAGCTCTTGACAAGGCAAACTGGAAGGCCAGTTAAAAGCAGTTTCTGAGGAGAGGGGTGGAAGGAGACCCAAAAAACTAGCAACAACTTTGATTACCAATGACCTTCAAATGAGCTTATCTGTTACACAACCAGAGGCAATTTCCCTTGATACTGAGAAGTTATTCCATGGTTAGAAAGTCAGGAGAGTCTCAGAGGAACACTCCATGTTATGCTCTGTTTTGATCAGCAATGCTCCTGACAACTGCAAATTGCTTGAAAAGGGAAACACCCGCTTCTATTTTGAAAAGAATGAACAGTAACAGGATGAATGATGAATGTGGAGGACAAACTGTTTATATCCAGTCTATTACCAGCCAATTGAAAAGACAACATTTTAATGTCGGTTAAAAAAAAAATAATAGTGCTGTATTCTTTTCCAGTAAAATTAGAACAGTTCATATTTTTCCATAATAGGCAATATTTAAAATCTCTGTACATAGCTGGAGTTCACAATCCTTTGACAAAGCAAAAAAAAAAACCAAAAAAAAAAACCCCTGAAATCCCACAAATTATCAAATGAACTCTAAACAGATAACAGTGTAAAATGCAGAAATTGAGGGACTTCTTGCAGCAATGCTACAGTCTCATTTGGATCATGCAGGACTTGATCAACAACACTTCATTCTAGAAAGACATATTATTTCTATTTTAAAACCCAGCGATTTTCCAGTGGCTTTCTGCTAACTGGAAAACACACCCTTGACTTCATAATAGAGCTATCTGCACAGAGGCTTATTGCACAGCAGTGTGAAAATAGAGCTTCCCATCAGTCTATTAACTGGAGAAAAGAAAACAAGTCATGACCAAGCTGGTAAAGAATCAAGCATGGGTTCAATTTCCAGATTTGTTCTTGATATCTTGAATGCTCTTGGGCAAATCTCTTGTTCTCTGCATTTAGTTACTGAATTTTAATTACCTGCATCAGGAAAGCTGCCTTGTGCAGACACAAGATCGGAGGATTTGTACACTTTATGTACAATTCATTGGGTTGACCACTACAAACAGTACCAGTTTTAGCACACCTGCCGTAGTTCCCTTCCCACCATCTCCATCCTATCCGGAAGCTATACGGACTCCTCTGTATTTCACCACACATAAAAAAGCAGGAATAATCTTGTTTCTTCTCTGCCTTCCATCCATCTCTGTTAAAAAGGTCAGCGGTATGAAGTATGGCAAGTCCACTGCTATCTGCCCAGCTGTAACTACCTTCCAGCAGAACAGGCCAGCGTGTTGCTTCTGAACTCAGCCATTAACTTTCATTTTTATTTTAATTGTACCAATCCCATCTGCAGCACTTAAATTTTACAAGGTCCTTCAGAGGCACCCATTGACCCCAGCAAAGTGACATGGGACAAACAACTAAAAATTGCACTATATGATCTTTACTACTGGTTTCAGTAATAGTTCTAAAAGCCAGTTTGACAGGGCTCAACTCATTTGGATATTAAGACGAAGATGATAACGAAATATAATCAACAGAGCATTTGTCATCAACTGCTGGTTAGCTGCAAAGCTGCAACAGTTCTAAGAAAAGCTGAGCAAGAGAGTTTTGAAGTTGTATTTATACTATTGCTTCGTACTTGTTAAGGAGCCTCAAGATACGAGAATACCGGGGCACACGCATGGTTCCTACTCCTGAAAGCACCAGAAGCGCAGAACACACACAAATCCTGCGTACAGCCCAGAGAAAAAGCCTTACTTACCAATTCACAACCCAGTTAACTAGGCTAAAGGTCACGGAAAGGTTTAACTGCGCTTTTGAGAAAAGTGTCCGAGGATCTTGGGAGTCTGGTACACAACATAAAATGCAGAGCTCATTTTAATAACCATACCAGCTAAAATAGCCATCCAAAATTACAGCACATGCAACAACTTATATTTTAAATATTATTTCCATTCTTAACAGGACAAACACATAGGGGACCTCTGTGGTTAAGCCATCTGTACTGCTGGACAGAGAGAACAGCATATAATTCTTGCAGCAGTCAATGTCCCAAACCGCAAAAACATTCATTACCAAGGAACAAAAACAATCCCCCACCCCTGCTGCAGGCGCACAAGATGGTAAAACCAAATGTGTCAAAACTTTTGCACCCAAGGGTATATGGTCTTATGGAAGCTCTAAGACAGAACACAGAGTAAGCGTGCATCAGCTTTCTATACTCAAAAATAGCTGCTCTGTAGAAACAAGACCATGTAGGTAGGGTCCTAGCAGCCATAAATTAATCGGAGAAACCAGTTCTACAGCACAAAGTGATCCTTCTTGTTCAGCTCTAACTCTTTCCGACCATGAAGAGCCTTAGACCTTTGATGTGTAGCAGAAGGCTCCTTCCAAACGTTTAGGGAAGGAAGTTATTCCACCTGCTGTCACCCTTTTGGGCAGTATCCCCATTTTTCATGACCTAGCTCAAGGGGAAAGACAGGAGCTGATGTGGTAGCAGCAGAAAGCTCACATGCCAGGACACACGGACGCTACTGGAGCCATAAAGATGCAGATTCAGGCATGGAAGAGAAAGGAAGGTAATCGAGAGTTTAGCTAAGCCCGTCTCCTAAAGTCAAGCACAACTAAAAAACACAGTCTGACACTTTGTTAGGCAAGAAGGGAATATGGCATGTACCAATCCCACAGATATATGTAAGTTTATTTTACTCTTTTAACACGACTATTATATATTTAGCAGCGGGAAAAAAGCTTTTCTTAAGTACTCCAAGCTCTGCATTCCGGACCCTGGTCCTTTTTACTGGTAGCTGCTGCTGCAGAGAATCTGGAATCACCAACTTCAAAAGATAGATTATGTGTTGATCTTCCTGTACTAACTGCACATACTCAACCCGAGTTTAAACTTGCCAGGTACAGTCCTCCAAAGAACAGCAGGCTATTCCTTTCATCCTCAAAACACATTATTGTAGATAAGGTGAATTCCCAGCGTAATTACTAAATTATAGAGCATTCTTGCTGCAACACAGAGGTAGGTGGTAGCAGTTTGCAGAGCGCAGGATTAAAAAAAAAAATCAGGGTTCCTTGATTTCACTCCCACATATACCCCCTTAGTGAACTTGAGTAGGTGCTTCAGCCCAATGATTTGTAAAAACCATTTCACCCGCTATAAACATACCCTTCCTTCTGCTGTTAATTATCTCAAAGGGCTGCCACGAAGTCTACTCGTGCTTGAGCAAGGCACTTGGAGATCTTCCAGCAGAAGGCTCCATGATGCATTCAGCTTTTCATTCCTGACATGGCTAAGACTTCTCCTCTCTGTGAAACAGGGAGGGAGTGTAGGTCAGCAGGCTGTGGATAAACGGCTAGTCAGTGATGGCTGGTTTACAGAACTAACTACTTTGAGAGGAAATATACTCCCTTCCCAAATTCCATACTACTCCTCTAATCCTCCATCTCAGTCTGTTTCATAGTAATTTCCCTCTCCAACCCGCGAAAGAAAGTGTTCTGGTGTCCTGGTTTCAGCTGAGAGAGAGTTAATTTTCTTCAAGAAAGTCAGTATGGGGCTGTGTTTTGGGTTTGTGCTGGAAGCAGCGCTGATAGTGGAGATGTTTCTGCTGTTGTTGGGCGATGTTTACACAGAGCCAAGGACTTTTTCGGCTTCTCGCACCACCCCGCTGGCGGGATGGCTGGGGGTGTGCGGGGAGTTGGGAGGGGACAGATAGGACACCTGACCAAAGGGGTATTCCATACCATATGACGTCATGCTCGGTTTATAAGGGGCTTGGGAGGAAGAAGAAGGGGGGGGCAGCGGCGTTCGGAGTGATGGTGTTTGTCTTCCCAAGTACCCATTATGTGTGACGGAGCCCTGCTGTCCTGGGGATGGCTGAACCCCTGCCTGCCGTGGGGAGCGGTGAATTAATTCCTTGTCTTGCTTTGCTTGTGCACGTGGCTTTTGCTTCACTGATTAAACTCTTGTATCTGAACCCACGAGTTTCCTCACTTTCGCCCTTCCAATTCTCTTCCCCTTTTCCAATGAGGGGGACGGAGCGAGCGTTTATGTGGTGCCCAGCCAGTGGCTGGAGTAAAACCACGACATCTGGTTACCAAGTAAGGAGGATTAATTTCCATTTTATCTGATTTTAGGTAGAATCAAGGTTTGAAATTCAGGGGGAGACAGGAATGTTATTTTAAACCACTAAATATCCAACTTTTATACACATTTGTGTGCAGCAGATGTTAGGCAACTTTTGTAAATTTTACTCTCTAACAGTCTAAATTTTAAATTGTTTACATGGTCACACCAGGCATGCACCAGTGCAAAGTAATCCAATCCACACCAGTATCCCATGTTATGAATTTTTTTTTGTGTCGGTTTTATTTATGTGCTAAATTTTATCTTGAGTACCACTACTGAATACTAGAAGACACCCAGGACCTGCGTGATCAGGTTTGCCGTGACGTTTGCCGTCAGGCTATAGTAAAAGGGAGGCTGTTCATCTATCAAGTACCGACCAGAAGTGACATGGCTTTAACGGTAAGTATGTTTGGAGGGGAGGCAGTTTATGTAAGTAAATTATGTAAGTTTAAAGGACGTCTGCTTTAGCAGCAGCAAGCTGGAAAGGTTCCATAGAAAAGTATTAAAAAAAAAAAGTTTTAATTAGGTTTAGAAAACATACAAAGTTTGCTTCTCTTACCTAGGAGAGGAGCTGGGAAGGCAGTAAGATAAATAAGTAGCACAACTCCAGGCTGGGTGGAGAATGGCTGGAGAGCAGCCCCGAGGAGAAGGACTTGGGGGTGCTGGGTGATGAGAAGCTCACCATGAGCCGGCAGTGTGCGCTGGCAGCCCAGAAAGCCACCCGTGTGCTGGGCTGCATCAAACCCAGTGTGGGCAGCAGGGCGAGGGGGGGGATTGTGCCCCTCTGCCCCGCTCTGCTGAGACCCCCCTGCAGTGCTGCGTCCAGCTCGGGGGGCCCCAGCACAGCACAGACATGGAGCTGCTGGAGCGAGTCCAGAGGAGGCCCCGGAGATGATGCGAGGGCTGGAGCCCCTCTGCTGCGAGGACAGGCTGAGGGAGTTGGGCTTGTTCAGCCTGGAGAAGAGAAGGCTG
>VWZZ01005769.1:471837-501990 GCA_013399095.1 Psophia crepitans | reverse complement strand
CTTTGGGCAACCCGGTCTAGTGGAGGGTGTCCCTGCCCATGGCAGGGAAGGGTGGGAACTAGATGGGCTTTGAGGTCCCTTCCAACCCAAACCAGGCTGGGATTCTATAGAAACAACAGCCCAGCCAATAAAGGTTGAAGATCATTTGTTCTTAGACACTGGAGAAAGGACACACTAAAGAAATTACATCAGGTTAGGCTCTGGGTTTTGCGTTGATGGGGAACGGAATGCAGAGATGATGCAGAGAGAAACATGCTCTGAGGATAATGGAGCACACTACAGAAGCTGAAGAACTGCTTGCAACAAGTGACTTTTAGTAGCAGTTGGACAGTCATTCCCCACATACAGTTTTTTTACAATTAATTCCTGCCTCAGCAAAGGACGTTCATCTGTGTGTCTTGAAATTGTAAACAAAACAAAAAAAAAACAACCAACCAAAAAGAGCTCAGTGGACTGAACTCCCCATACCATTTCACTGAAAATCTTGATTACAAGGGTGTGGGGTTCCTTCTGTTTAAGCCTGGTTTTACACAAACAGTTTTAAAAACTCTCACAGTAATATAATGCTCACATCACAGTTTCTGTTTCCCTCCTGAAGCAGGTTAATTTGGCAGCTTTATCAATTACTAGTTTTAAAATACGTTAGATCAACTGCTAGTTACCTTTTCTTTTTTTTTTTTAAATAAACAAGCAGTAAGTTTTTTGATGATTTTGTACATTTTCTGGATTGTGTAGGGTTCCCCCCCAATAATGACAGGGTTTTAGGAAGACAAGAGATTTACTTCAGACTGTTGGTTTGCTTTGGCAGCCTACAGTTCTTAAATAATAATGTTAGCAGTAACAACAAAATATAGCACTGGTTGTATACCATTTCAGCTTCATTGGCCTAAATTAGTTCATTTCCCTTGGTCAAAAGATACCAAAGGAGTTCCCTGAAGAAGTCCAGCAAAGGTGCTTTATACAAATTATGAAGGTTAAGATTTGTTCAGATTTTCTGGGATGGCAGTAAATGTTTTAAAACTCTCCAACGGTACACTCTGAACTTAGTCATTATTGTTTTGTCTTATTTCTAGTAATATTACCTCCTCCAAGTAAAAATCTTCACATACCAGACAGGCCAAATGATTGGATTCAGCATGCATAATTTGGTGCACTTCCATCTCTGCAGAGGCTGGAAGCAAGCTATGTGTGTTCAAGATCACTTTTTTATGGACAAATTATTTTAAAGGAGGGTTCCTCAAACTTTTCTGTCTTTTCCCACAGACCACCCATTAAGCACGCCACATGAGCTCCCCTCCCGGTGCACAAGGCAACGACTCTCAGTCTCAGACTGTCCTTAATACCCCTGCAGCAAATACTGAAATCAGTTACACGGAACAGCATATTTCATCTTCTTTTAACAGAGTTTAGCAGCTGGAAAGGAGAGCAGCCAAGTGCATGCGAGCAGCCAACACTACGCGGACCACCAAGCAGCATACAGAACATATTTAGAGATCCACTGAAAAACTAAACAAAATTCAGAGTGTCAGCTGCGATTTGGGGACACTGACATCAAGTTGCTGAGATGCTCATTAGATAAGACTTGCAAGCACTTTAACTGTTTTATTTACAGGAGAACACATTCACTAGAACCCAAAGCAATTTTCAGCTGGTCTGTTTTGTCGTAAGAAATTTCTAAACATTGCAAAACTGGCTCTTGGCGATCTCTCCCTGTGCAATGCACAACTGGTGTTCAGCCAAACAGTTGTGAGGACTGCAGCCTCATGCAATCCTGACTGACGAACGCAAAACAGATAATATCTCTGCAGTCTGACCCACACTTCTTCCTGGTCTCAGGTTCTCACCCAAGCATTTTACAGAGGTGTCCTGGGTTTGGCTGGGATGGAGTTCGTGTTCACCAGAAGCTGGGAGGGGACACAGCCGGGACAGGTGACCCAAACTGGCCAAAGGGTATTCCATACCATAAGACATCATGCGCAGTATAAAAGAGGGCTAGTTGGGGAGGGGCATGCGGCTCCAGGACACGTGGCTTGGGGAAGGTCCGGCTTCAGGATGGGTCTGAGTGTGTGGTCTGAGTTACATGGTCATTGGGTGAGAAACTGCATTGTGTATCACCAGTTTTGTGTATTCTGTTTTCAGTACTGTTGTTGATTTCCCTCTCCCTTTGCTGTCCTGGTAAACTGTCCTTATCCCAGCCCATGAGTTCTTGCCTTTGCCTCCCATTCTCTACCGCATCCCACCAGAAGGAGGAGGGGGGGAACGTGAGCAAGCAGCCATGTGGTGCCTGCCAGCTGGGGCTAAACCACAACAAGAGGTTAAAATACACATGGGATTCTCCCAAAAGCAGAATTACATGGTTCACAACAACTTGCTTATTCTTCTGAGGATTCTGCTGCAATTTGCTACTCAAGAACCACAATGCACATGGCAGCTTAAATGCAAATCACAGAATCTTTAAGGTTGGAAAAGACCTCTAGGATTGTCGAGTCCAACCGTCAGCCCAACACCACCATGTCTACTAAACCATGTCCCCACGTGCCACGTCTGCACGCTTTTTGAACACCCCCAGGGATGGTGACTCCACCACCTCCCTGGGCAGCCTGTTCCAATGCCTCACCAGACATATATCTATATATCAAATACACCATCTATTGTGGATTAGGGCATTTTGGCTCCAGACAGACACCAACAATAAGCTTTGAAAATGGCTGCTAAACTGAGCATCCTCCAATCTTAAAAGTCAAATTTTGAGTTTGGTGCTGGTTAGAGATTACAACTCACACTGAACTCCAAGGGAGGTTAGACCGACAACTTCAGTGGCCATCAAACTTCAGTGATGGCCAAAGCTCGCAAGGTCCTCTGAAAATCCCAGTCTAAATGTAGACAGTAAATCCCACAAGGAAGGTGAAAACTTTCCCACTCTTTCAGAACAACTTGGCAGCAGTACCTAACAGGGCTGTGCTGGGATGTTCAACACCATGCCCAAGCAGGGAACTGGACAGCATACGCATGGGCGATCTACTGACCTGCACCATGGCCAGCCTCCAAACCTCCTCCACGTTAAATTAAGAACGGTGTGATACAAGGAAAGCTGTCACAGGCCTCAAACATCAGCCACTGTCTCAAGATGTAATGAGCAAACTTCTCCAGATCCATCACAGACTACTGCACCGGACACTCACCTCCTCAGCTATACAAAGCTGTGGTCTAAAGGCTTCTGTCCTTAAAAGTGAAAGATGCTATCAGCACTTACAATTTGTAACCCTGGCTCCAAAAATCTAACTGTAAAGGCAATGTTTAGTGGAAAATTCCATGCACTGAAGGAAGGAGAGTACTGCTTTATAGCGTCTCCCATGCAAATTCCTGCAGTGACTCTACCTCAGCTAGAAGATCAGTTCAGAAGTCTCTGAGGAGCACATTCTGAGGTAAGTCACTCAGCAAGTCACTGAGAAGATATCATCATAAAAATACAGTTGCTGATGGCAGGCACATTCGTGCCAAGGGCAGGTCCGTGGCCCTTTTATAAGAATACACGGGCATCACTATTGCAGCGCTGGTTGAAGTGTTTGCTAAATAAAAACTCAGATTTGCATGACCCATAGCTGTTCAGATACTAACCAACAAATACTTTACCTCTCTCCTCAGCCTGTTATACATCTTTGCTGCTTAACTGAAACTCAAATTTAAACAAATTTGCCTGCTCAAACAGCATGTTTGCATCAACTTATACTGATTAAGAAATTAATGGCTTCAGCTTGACACAAGTAGTGGTGTTTGCGTGCTAGCAAAGTCCACTCCGTTACCTTGCAGGTGGTGGATTGTGCACGGATTCCTTAACCCACAGAGCTCGGTTAGGACTGGATGTTCATGGGATGGCAGTACTGGGAAGGAACTTGACAGATGAGAATCTGATTTCCATCTTACCAGACTACCCTGTTCAAGTATTGCTCATATTTGCACTGCTTCTGTAATACTGAATACTTTCCATTGTCTTGTCAGTGAGAAGGTTTCACATTTTTATTTGCGATTCTTTCAAGTACAAACTTGCATTTTGTCTCATACCATGGGACACTAGTTTCAATTCCATATTTACCATATTCAAACCACACTGGAGCTATCTGTCAGCTGACTCACGACAGTTTTCTCTGTGATCATTACTATGACACTCTGCTTGTACCCAATAAAACTGGAAACAGGCTGACCATTGAGATTTCTGGTGCTTTCTCATTTTAGAATAAGCAGAAGTACCATTAATCTCTTACGTGCTAATTTCATTGGGCTTTGCCAAAATGTGTAAGTATAAAGGCAGGGCTTAAAAATAAGGATGTGGCATGGAGCAGGTAAAAACCATACTTGGATGTTTCATATTCTGTTATGCAGAATATATGGCAATTTTGCTGTTGTTATTTTAAATGCAGTAGCCATGGATTTCCCCCACCCTCACCTTATGCTTAGTAGTTTTAAAACTGCAGAGGAAACTGAAGAGTTGCCCTACTTCTGCATAAACCAGTTTAGAAGAACGCAGACAAAGGTGTGAATTCCTTTTGTGGTGAATAACAGTTCAGGCTGATCCATGACTGTAAACGCATGACCCCTTTTTACATTCTGGATGCCAATGCGAGCAAGGTTCTTTTCTGAGGGTTTTTTTCTTTTTTCAGTTTATTTTATCCCTCCTTGGTTTGGCAGACAGCTGTCTGGCCAATAATAGTAGACTATGCAGAGATGATGGTTCCAAACTTTTAATGGGTAAAATAGTGGTTCTACATCATTTGGAAAATTTGGCTTGCAAACATTCTCCAGGACTCAAACAAATACAGGCTTGACAAAGGTATGCTTGTTTCTAATCTGAATGGTCTCCAATTTCTAGTTCTAGTTCCAGATGTTACATTAACTCCAAAAGACACAAATCTTAAGAAAGTTGGGAAAAGACATTTTACTTCTATCTCCACCAAACACATGATACGTACCCTTGAAAATGTAATATATTTTTAAAATACAGAAAACAACTCAGAAATAGCATGTGCTGGATTCAGCTGCTGGCAAATGTTATTCGTTGGAACAAAAGTGTAGTCAAGTCAGATGTGGAAGACTCAAATGTAAATTCCACAATCTGATGTGGTTTTCTTCTAAGGGTTAAGAATCTTCCCAAATAAAACCATCTTGTTAAAGGGAACCTGCCACATGTCACTGGGCTTTAGAGGGTGTGAAGTTAAGAGAAGTTTGTAGTGCCAAGCTGTGGACAAGACTTCTGATTTTTGTGCAAGTCTCATGACTGTCTTCCAGTCAAATATTCAAGATTTTGGTTTTGTGAGAAGTTGTTAGTCAAGACAGCAAAAAGAGGACATGCTGAAAAGGATTATTTATGATACTGAAATCCATAATACTGTGCTTGTATTTAAATCAGTGATAATACTTAATTTGCCTCTAATGTAGCAAATAAATACAGTAATCTGTATTATTTACAATGCATTGTAAATCATTTCTTGATGGAGATGATTCTGCATTAGACAAGAACATTAAACTAAATTCATTCCTTATGCCTTCTTTTGTCTGTCTAAGGTCAGTACTCGTCCTGCAAGTTACCCAGACTGTTTGTCCTGTCGGAACTACATGAAGGAAAATTTTCTGCTCTCTTCTTTATTATTATTCTTCTAGAAAACTAACTGGTTTTCAATATTGTGGCAGCAAAGACATGGCACTTCTGATAATTTAGCTTTTCCTCCGTTTGAGGAAAATAGTGGATTTGCTGGAAGAGCAGCATGTTCAGGATTTCACTAACTTCTCTTCTGTTTTTTGCCAGAAGTCAGCCAAGGGTCAGAAAAAGAAAATAATCTGACTTGCTTTATTTTGGGGTTTAAATGTGTATTACAAATTGAGTCAAAGATTCAACTCTTCCAAGGTCTGAAGGGAAGCACTAATTAAAACAGGTGTCACGATGCCACTGAATACAACTGTTTTGATAAATTGATTTAATGTGTCTTTGGCGATAAGTGTATGATTTTTATGGACATAATGGAATATGATCCTACACTCTTTGGGGCACGCCTGCACTCTGCTGTTAATGCAAATTAACACCAGCATTATCATCAGTGGTGTTGCAGTTCACATACTTGCAAAGCGTATGGGTAGCTCGAGTTGCTCTGAGTAAGGTAGGTAAGTGGATATTGTCCATTAACTGATTATATTCTTGGTTCAGAGGGCAGATCACACTCTATTACAATTTATCTGGTAGTCATCATAGAATTCCAGTCTGGTTTGGGTTGGAAGGGACCTCAAAGCCCATCGAATTCCAACACCCCTGCCATGGGCAGGGACACCCCCACTAGACCACATTGCCCAAAGCCCCATCCAACCTGGCCTGGGACACTGCCAGGGATCCAGGGGCAGCCACAGCTTCTCGGGGCACCCTGTGCCAGGGCCTCAGCACCCTCCCAGGGAAGGATTGCTGCCTCACAGCTCAGCTCCAGCTCCCCTCTTGCAGTTTAAACCCATTGCTCCTTGTCCCATCATCTGCAACTGTGATACGTTTTTATCACTGGGTCCAGAAATTTGGTAAGGTCTCTACCAGTGACTACACTGACTTTAACACTGAGTCCCAAGGACTCTTCGTACCAAACTAAGATTTGGTAATACGTCACTGTTAGACAGAAGAGCTTGAGCAACGTTTTCCCCATTAAATTTTCCCCTTCAAACTGGAGGCGCACGCGGCTCCCTTATAAATTCTGCTGTACCGCAAATCAGGGAAGATCAGAAACCGGCAAACTCTGTTCCTTTTTTATCTAAGTGTGCGCAGGGTCCCTAACGGAGCAGTAAGGTGCAAACGCTAGTCTAGCTGAAGAAACAAAATAATCGTCTGTACTATTTGTCCCTCCAAAATGTGGAATATAAGGACGTTTCCAAAAAACACAGTTCTCACATCCAAAGGCCCAGAACAAAAGAGGCTCTCCACATTTGGACCTGCGCTGGTAATACCCCAAAGAAAGCAGAGTGTATCAGTTTCCCTGTACCTACTTTTATAGGCTGGTAGTTTATGCATGCAAAAAGGGAAACGTGTGCTGGAATTCAGCCCCAGAATGCCTCATTTTCTTTCTTGGAAAAGGCTTTGAGTCTAGATATTTATTTAAAGCTGAAGAAAATCTGAGTGAGAATGGAAATTTGGGGCCTTAAAAGATAAGTTACGTAGGAGCTGTTTAAGGCTTTGGGTTCTGTTGCCTTTGCAGCCGACCGCTCTGTACAACCTCATGGTTATTAAGTGGTCGCTCTCCTCAGTGCCTGCTGAATTCTGGTGTTTGCAGAACTGTGCGATACGTACGTGTGTGGTAGCGTGATATAAATCACAGATTAAGGTCCCAAAGAGGAGACAAAACCCAATACTGTCCAAGTGGTGATGCTCTGCACTGAGCTGTAAAGCTGCCAGAGGCAGAGCAGCTGGAGGGGTTCCCCAAACTCCCAGGGCAGTGCAGTGCATTGTACGTACTCCCCCAACAAATGCAGTACCCCAGGCCAAACCATAAACTGTGCAAATCGAGCTCCAGCTACGTTTTGTTAGGGGGAATCTTGATTTAAATATGCCCTTTGTATTGGGCTGGGTCAGACGTGTTTTCTTCTGCCTGAAGCTGAGTCTGGTTGAATTCCAACCCACCCGTTCCCGCTGGTCCCCAGCTGCACGTTGCACCACATCCTCCAGTCTCCTACCTACCCCCCAGATGTTCTGGTGCCCTGAAATCTGCCAGCGTGACTGCAAAAGTAAGTCGCTCCCCTTGAGCCAACCCTGTCAAAAGGATCTTGGTTTAAAAAGGCATGTAGATAATAAAAAAAAAAGTGCTAAAGGAACTTCTTGGCCAAGCTCGGCCGCAGCCAGAACATTGTCTGGTTGCAAACTTGCAGAGCACTGTCTCTGTGCTGCTGTGTCTTGTACAGGCGAAGCTCAGGGAAGGGACTTTACAGGTTTATTTAAAATAAATAATACGGTGGCACCCACAGGTTTGCTTTATTCATACGCTTTAAGCACAGACGCAGCCATCCACCAATTCACAAACTTAAGATTTCAAAATATTTTCCTGCAGAGCTACAACAAATTATTAGTCGCCATTTATTTTTCAGATTAGGCTCATTTACCTCTTGAAATTTTCATGTGAGTCTCAATAACGTCCTACCGACCTAAGAAATTAACTGTCTTCAACGCATACGCAAGAGAAGCTCCCACAATGTTGTCAAATATTCATCCTGCAGAAACGCACAGTAGGAGAGGTACTAGAAGATACAGTGCACCTCAACTGCAGCAGCAGGTTGAAGCGAAAAACACGTTATTCTTTTCTTCCCAGTTCACTCTGAGACTTAATTGTTCAGTTTTCTCCTACCCGTGGTTTCCCCACCTGTACAAACAGCCAAGCCTAATGATTATTTTAACCCAACATATACCTGTCTTTCCCAAAGGTAAAGGAAATGAGTTTCTAAAAAGCTTCCAGTTCAAAAATCAGAAGGAAGTTAATCTGCTCCCTACAAAGGAAGTATGTGGGGGAACAAAAAACAAACTCACTAAAAAACCCCAAAACCACCAAAAAACCCCACAACCCACCACCCACAAAAGAAAAAAAAGCACTACACAACATGAACTGTCATCATTCATATTATGGTAACACCTAGAAGCCAGAACGGAGATCTGCACCCTGAAAGACACAATGTGGATGCATTTTGAGGGCTTGTCACACCTGAAGATCTTGCTGTCTAGATACACAAGGCAAAGAACAAGAGGAAGCCCACAGAAGACCAGGCTTAAGGACCTCGCCCCTGGGCAAGCCACGCAGTTTTTGGCAGAGCCAAGACAAGAACCCAGCGTGCTAAGTAGAACCACAACTAACGTTTCTTTCCAGAGTAAATGTACACATTTTTTATATACCAACAACTACCTTACAAACAAACTTTAATGGAGTAAAAAAAGGGAAACATTTTACTATGGCAAATGGTTCAAGAACGATCTCAGCCACCCCAATTCTCCCGAGCGTTTGGCAGCCTAGACACAGCGTACTGCAAGTAAGGAACCGGGCTCCTGATACACAACGCATCCAGAGAAGCGTGACTAAATGTTTTTCCATCTTCTCTACACTCCAGTTGCAGCAAATTAGCAAATTTAAGTGCCAAAAGAAATAACTCCAGGGCTATGCTACAGTGCAAACCGTTCAAATACAGACAAAAAAAGAAAAAAAAAAAACCAAAACCAAAGAGAGACACAGATGCCATAGTGCCAAATCAAAGAAAATCGAGCTGCCCTTTTTGGAAGTCAAAAGACACAGAGCTCGTTTCCAAAAGCAGAGGGCCACAAATTTAAGCAGCACGCTGCTGGAAGGGTAGACAAAAAAACAGGAATCCAGACATTTTTCCGCACATATAAATTAAAATATACAAATTCTAAAACTGCTTATAGAACACAGGTGACAAAACGCACCCACAGGGTTTTTTCTTTATTTAATTTTGCCCAAAACCTACCTCTTATTTCTGTAAAAGGAAAGCGTCCTGGTTTTTGGCTCAGATAGAGTTAATTTTCACCAGTAGCTGGGAGGGGGCACAGCCAGGACAGCTGATCCAAACTGGCCGAAGGATATTCCATACCATATGATGTCATGCTCAGTGTACAAGGGGGCTGGCCGGGGAGGGGTGGCACGGCTCAGGTGTTGCTTCAGGAGGGGTCTGAGCTGTATGGTCCTTGGGTGAAAGCCTGCATTGTGTATCACCAGTTTTGTACATTCTAAGTACTGTTGCTGTTAAGTCCCTCCCTTTGCTGTCCCAGTAAACTGTCCTTATCCCAACCCACGAGTTTTGCCTTTGTTTTCCCCATTCTCCTCCCCATTTCACAGTCACAACAGTCCTTTTTGGCACTCAGCGTGGGGCACAAAGGGTTGAGATAACAACGTATCTGGCCACAGCGTGTTAAAACAAAGTCGTTATAAGGATTTATCGTATTATTTTAAACAGCCGCTGATCACAACGGTGTTTTGTTCGGTCACGTGGCTGCGGTACGCAAACCCTTACTTGCTGTATGCGCTCCCTGCAATGCTGTTTATCACCTCTGGGAAACAGGTCCGAATTCTCATTTTGCTGTACTGCGCGATATCAACTTATCACGTGATAAAATCAACGGTCATGAGGTTAAGCTGGTATTTGTATGGGGCCTTGCTGTCACGTCCGTACCTTGGACAACATCTCTTTGAATCCATCAATAATCACACACAATCTAAGGGGAGGATGGGGAGGAGGAATCCTTCCTCCCACTGTTTCACCTCCCCTCTCCCTTCAGGCTAGTCACAGCAGCTTTTGAGAATCTTGAATACACTTGGGCTGTCCAAACCAGCATGTTTCTATTGTAGGTTTCCTGAATGTGTTTCAAGTCCCGTTCAAGGTTACAAAAAATTGTTTAAATACCACCCAGAGATCTTCCGTGAGGCTGAACAGTCAGGGTGTGTGGGAGAGTATGGGCAGGTACCTAGAGACCTTCTCACCCCCAACGGTTTGGAACCTCACTCCCAAACAACTAGAGGACCCTGATAAAGCGGTAGAAAATTTGAAAGGAAAATGCTGTGGCTATTCCAAGAAGACAACTTACTGCACCGTGTTGGGCCCTGGCCAGTATCTACCAAACACTGCTTGATAGTGGACAGCACCATCAGAGGGGAGAGAGGGAAAACAGACTGACAGGCACTGTGGATACCCACCCCTCCCCAATAAGCTCTGCAGCTACCCCAACCCCCACAAGAAGCACGGACAGCAGCTTCCCCAACCGCCGTGAGAGGCACTGCAGCTGAGGAAGAAAACCAACCCATACTGGTACCAGTTGCCCCTATACACAAGATGCAATACACAAAGAAATCAGTTTGCTTAGTGAGGGACGATGATGAACCAGGACCATCATGAGAACAGGAGGAAGAGCCAGAACCAGAGGTCATCACCCAATCCCTGTCCCTCAGTGAGCTGTGAGATATGCAGAAAGAGTTCAGCTGCCTTCCAGGGGAGCACATAATTACCCGGCTGCTCCGATGCTGGGATAATGGGGTCAGCAGCCTGGAACCAGAGGGCAGGGAGGCCAAGCAGCTGGGATCCCTGTCTAGGGAAGCAGGTATCAATAAGGCAATTGGAAAAAAGACACAAGCCCTCAGTCTCCGGAGGTGTCTTCTGTCAAGTGTGAAGGAAAGGTATCCCCTTCAGTGAAGACACTGTACATCGTCCAGGAAAGCAGACCACCGTGGAGCGAGGAGGTATCCAGTACCTGAAGGAGTCAGCTGTGCGGGGGATGGTTTATTATGACCCAGACAACGTGCAGTTACCCACAGATCCAGATGAAGCCCAGCATACATGACCCACGTGGCAGAAGTTTGTATGCAGTGCGCCACTGTCGTATGCCAACTCACTGGTAGTAATGGACTGGAAAAGCAAAGAGGCACCAACAGTGGATGAGGTGGTTGGCCGACTCCAGCAATATGAAGAGAGTCTCTCGTTGGACTGTGTGGATCCAATGGCCTGGAATGCCAGATCCACAGGAGTACAAGGTTCCAGCGGACACCGGTGCACAGTGCACCCTAATGCCATTGAGTCATGAAGGGGCAGAACCCATCTGTATTTCTGGAGTGACACGGGATGCCAACAGTTGACTCTACTGGAGGCTGAAGTGAGTCTAACTGAGAATGACTGGGAAAAACAGCCCACTGTGACTGGCCCAGAGGGTCTGCGCATCCTTGGCATAGACTACCTCCAAAGAGGGTATTGCAAGGACCCAGAAGGGTACTGGTGGGCTTTTGGCATAGCTGCCTTGGAGATGGAGGAAACCGAGCAGCTGTCTACTTTGCCCAGTCTCTCAGAGGACCCTTCTGTTGTGGGGCTGCTCAGGGTCAAAGAGCAGCAGGTGCCAGTCACTACCACAATGGTGCACCAGTGGCAGTCCCACAGCAACCAAGACCCCCTGATTCCCATCCATAAGCTGATTCATCAACTGGAGAGTCAGGGAGCAATCAGCAGAACCAGCTCACCCTTCAACAGCCTCGTATGGCTAGTGCAGAAGTCCAAAGGAGAATAGAGACTGACAGTAGATTATATGCCGTATTACAGTAAGAATCACCCAAATTAACAAAGGATGAATGCTGCAATGATGGAATTAGAACTGGTCTTAGCAACTGACACCCAGCAACTTACTTGAAATCAACATCTTCAACCTGCAGACCACAACCATGGACCATGCCAGATACACCAGCTGCGAGTTCCAGATGCAGCACGCAACAGTCCGACAGCATACAGCACCACTCCTGCCCTGACAGACTGTTATGACAGATGGAGCCCAAAGTCATGGACTAAATTAATTCAATGGACTAAGGGAATGATATCTGTGTGCATATACATCATAAAGACAGGGAAAATGGTGGTGATTCATTGGGAAGTGTAGGATATGGGCATGACGTAGATGGTGTAGAATAAGGAGTGGATAATGTCCTCATTTCGGCTAGGATAAGAGTTAATTTTCACCAGAAACTGGGAGAGGACGTAGCCTCGATAGGTGACCCAAACTAGCCAAAGGGTTATTCCATATCGTTTGACGTCATGGTCAGCATAAAAGGTGACTAGCTGGGGTGAGGCGGTACAGCTCCAGGACACGTGGCTCGGGGACGGTCCAGCTTTGGGACGGGTCTGAGCGTGCGGTCTGAGTTGTACAGTTGCTCGGTGAGAAACTGCATTGCGTATCACCAGTTTTGTATATTCTGTTGTTCATACTGCTGTTGTTTCCCTTCACTGTCCCAGTAAACTGTCCTTATCCCCACCCACAAGGTTTGCCTTTGTCTTTCCATTCTCCTCCCCATCCTGTGCAGGTGAGTGAGCAGCCGGGTGGTGCTCACTTGCTGTCTGGGGCTAAACCCCCACAGAAAGGTACAAGCCTCTCAGCATTACAGAAGGAATCAATTATCATGGAAGGCAGAGCAAAGTGCATTTTGAATTTGTTTATACTACAGCAAAACTAACTCAAACAATGTGTGGCCATCACTGATCTGATTATCCTGTTTTGTGCCCTGTATTCCTTTCCTTCACCCTTTATCTGCACTATTTGGCTGTGTCTTGATTGCTAAAGATCTAATTATTATGTCGAGATAGCTATTCCAATGTAAAAATGCCATCGGAGGAAAGGAAACGTTTATGTCAAGCAAAAAGGCAGTGTCATTATTTCACTCCTCACCTGAGATTTCATCAGCTGCATGGAGTTGCACTGACTCTATCAGGATTTTTACGTCAAGATTGCAATATCAGTTTAATAATTACACCTGTTTCAGCAATGAAGACATGACCCAGGACTTTCAGAGCAGGAAGGCCTCTCCCTCTTTGTGTCTGGAGAACATCCAGGGTGTTTCAGATGAAATGATATTGCAAACAGCTATTTCAACCCTGTGCTAGCGTTGAGAAAAAGAAACAAATACTGCTGTCCTCCAGGAGCCAGACTGAGGCAGAACAGTTAATACATTCACCACTGCAACGAACTGCCCAGCATTTAACACACTCATAGCTGGACCAAGTACTAGTGCCACGTGCCCCCTCCCCGGTGAATGCCTTTAAAGCACAGTAAGCTTATTACAACCAGTTTTTACACCTACTTCCAGTTGTTGCAGACTGTTTTGGCGTTTAAACGTTCTGGATTCTGTCCCTCCCTATTATACGCAATTTTTTTTTACGTATTAAAAACATCATAAAAATCAAATGTTAACACAAAAGGCTAAGACCTACAGCCTAAAATCAAATTTCCAATCCAGAAACGTGACAAACATTCAACAGGCCGGACACTAGCACACTGTCGAGCAATTAAGAACCGCATTTTAACTTTTTATAAACGAGACCCTGCAGCGGATTGTTAATAAACATGAAATACATGCAAGAAATGACCACGTGCATTTAAATAACTCCCTCCAGGTATGAATGATAACGATTAAATACAGAAGCTGATGTCTGCCCCCCTAAAATAAAACAGGGGCTTACGAACCCAACTTAACCCACGTATATGCATGCAAAGGAGAAGGGCCGTTTGTCCTACACACTAAGGATGGAAGTCTTGCTTAGAAAATATATTATGCCCCAAATGTAAGCCTTATGTGATTAATTAAAAAACAAAAACAAATGAACAGAAGACATCTTAAACTTCATCAGTGAATTAAAAAAATTGAACAAGGTGCCTGCATCCACCAAGCCTTTGAAGCGCTGTCCGAAAGAGGATGAACCACCAAGTAGGAAAAACCTACCTTCTCTAAAAACTAGATGTAAACGAGACCACAAAAAGCACTTGTTTTTTTTGAAAAACAGTTTTCTTGTCAAAACCAACCAAATAATGCCAACCAACAACCAAAAAAAAACCAACCCAAAACCCCAAACAAAAAACAACCAAGCAAAAAACCCCCAACCAAACAAAACAAAAAACCCAAACCCAAAACACACCAAACAAGCCTAACCTGAAGCACAGCTGACAGAAGCCCTTCACTATACTAAACTTAACGCACCTCACTCTGTAACTAAATACTTGCTCAGACCCAGGGCGACCTTCACTTTCAACTTAGAGAAAGCATTTTAACATTACAATAAAAGTAGCACAAAGTGAAAACAGCTCCTTTCTCACGCTCATCTAGTGCAGAAGTTAACTAAAGATGAAACAAATAAAAATGAAGATTTCTTTCTCCTTTAAAAAGGGGACCTAAAATCCAGAACTCCCTGCTCACAGAATCACAGGGTGGTTTGGGCTGGAAGGGACCTCAAAGCCCATCTAGTTCCCACCCCCTGCCATGGGTGGGGACACCCCCCACCAGCCCAGGCTGCCCAAAGCCCCATCCAACCTGGCCTGGGACACTGCCAGGGATCCAGGGGCAGCCACAGCTTCTCGGGGCACCCTGTGCCAGGGCCTCAGCACCCTCCCAGGGAAGGATTGCTGCCTCACAGCTCAGCTCCAGCTCCCCTCTTGCACTTTAACCCCACCCCCTTGGCCTGTCCCTGCACCCCCTGATAACCAGCCCCTCTCCAGCTTTCCTGCAGCCCCTGCAGGCACTGGCAGGCCGCAGTGAGGTCTCCCCGCAGCCTTCTCTTCTCCAGGCTGAACAAGCCCAACTCCCTCAGCCTGCCCTCGCAGCAGAGGGGCTCCAGCCCTCGCATCATCTCCGGGGCCTCCTCTGGACTCTCTCCAGCAGCTCCATGTCTGTGCTGTGCTGGGGCCCCCCGAGCTGGACGCAGCACTGCAGGGGGGTCTCAGCAGAGTGGGGCAGAGGGGCACAATCCCCCCCCCTCGCCCTGCTGCCCACACTGGGTTTGATGCAGCCCAGCACACGGGTGGCAGTCTTCTATTAATTTCCATGTGCAATATGGGTGAACCTTGCCATCAACAGACCTCAGCTGGGTGACAGAAAGTAACTTACTTTTTAGGACAATTCAGAGGTTTTTGTCTCCTTTGCTGCGACTGACACTTGCAATGTGTGGCAGCACTGTGTGACACACGTCATCGACTCAGCAGGAATGAGATTCAAAACCACCAACTGAATTTATAAGCCACTGAGGCGCCAAAAACTAGAAGTCATTATCATCCACCCATTACTTCTCAATAATCGCACCATGACGCTCTGAAGCGAGAAGATGCACTTTATATCCTCTGTGTTATCAACATGTGAAAAACATCAACTTTCTTATGTTTTACTTGGAAGAAGTTAGGGCATCTAAAACCTCTCAGGAATGTGCTCCACTGATTACAGCAGTATGTTCTTTTCCACTATAAAACCCTAGAATGCAGAGTGTGTTTGTACACATACACACACACTTACATGTTTGTGTGTGTGGATACATACACACACAATAAGGTAGTAAGATTTGACATCAAATGACACCAAACATTTCTAAAGGCTACTTAAGTCGAAGCTTTCAAACTACAAACTTCATCTCATGCAGTAGTTGTCCAAGGACACCATGGAGCAGCACAACATCAAAGGATAAAACATCTCCCTACTCCTGCAGAACAGTTAATCCGTACAATTAACCCTCTGTCACATCACGCTATAAATGCAAACACATGCTCCATTTCTGTGCTGCTCAGATGCTCCAAGATGCTATTCTTGTCACTAATGAGGTGCAGCACAAACAATTAAAAGACTTAAAACATACTCAGTTTAGATTTTATTTATTAAACAAATAAACAAGAACACAGTGAACAAAACGTCACAGGCTGCGTAACGTCTGAATTGCACGGAAACATGGCATTACTCTTCCTTCAAAGCTGAGTATGTTAGACCTATCAAACCCTTGATCTTGCAGCATCAGTTTTATTAGACGAGAGAAAAAATTATTTAAATCCTATTTTACCCTACATCATAAAGCAGCCTCGCTCTCCTCACTGATGCAGGTATTTATTAATAACATGTTTGATGAGAGAGGGGACCAGAGGGAGGAGCAGGGGGAATATAAAAAAAAAATAAATGAGTGGGGAAAAGACACCCCACAACCCAAAAGGTTACTAAGGAGGTTACTTTAAGCCCATTCCTCTAACCTAGTTTACTACATGGCCAGAGATTTTTGGGCCGTCACTGGACAGGGCACAGTATGGAAGCTGAATGCTGCTTAAACTAAAGCCACTGGACAAAACACTCCCTTTGAAACACGGTTTCTGCCTAATATATGCCAGGTGCTGCAAACAAATTCCTTTTTGCTCAGGTTTAAAGTCGTTAGCTATGAAAAGGTTTCCAGCAGACTCTAGGACATTTAAAAAAAGGGAAAAAACACCTCAACAACTTCTCCAGGATTTAGGAAGCAACAAGAGAAGCACTTTTTGAGTTCAAGTATCAAATCAACCTTTGGGGAAGAAAAAAAAAAAAAAAACAATTAAAATCTAAAAAGTAAGCTGCAGATAACCCAAATTCTGAGCTATTTGGGGTTTGCATGTAAACTTTTGTGTACTATTCAAAGAACGCCTTTATTGTTAGTGCCAATTTGACAGCTGTATAGAAAGATGTGCTTTGAGGTTTCTAATAGACAAGTTTCAGGAATTCTTGGGTTTTAGCATGAATTTACAGCTGTCGGAACTTTAACGTTCCATGCCATTTCAGACACCGGGAAGCACTCTGACATCATTACTGCTTTGCAAACGCATCACTGAAGCCAGTGCAACAAGTGGAGTTGAAGCTGGAAGACCTGCAGAATCCAGCAACAAGAGCCTGATCATCATTTGGCACATGCTCAGCCAAACGTGGGAGGAAGGCACAGAACGCTGTCTCCTGTAGACTGATCCATTTGTTCATGTTTTGGGATTGCCCCGGCAAAAATTATCCTCTTAGGAATAAGCAATATTTATGACAGGACTTTGAATAAATCACCATTCCACGTTTCAAAGTCTTTCTAAATAAAGATAATAGAACTGACTCACTTCTGGCCACATACACAACGGTGATCTGATAAAGGACATCATACACATCATCCATGACTGCAAAAAAACAACCAACCACTGATTTTTTTTTTCCAGCCATCTTTCCTTCCTGATGAAGGCCGAAGTTTTGAAATTGAACTTGGATAGCTTAAAAAGTTAAACTTTCATTGAAAGAAAAGCTGCCGAGCACATTAAGCAAACACAACTTACTCAAACACAGTAATCTGTTCCCAGTGTCCTGCTGATGTTTAAATAGGAAAATAACCCTGCAAAGTCCATTCCTTTTCATAAACAACCAACATTAGTTCAGACCTTACAATAACAAACTGGTGCTAAAGTTTCTTTTTACAGTCGTGCGTACACATAATGCTTCCCCACCCACTGTGCTTGACCGCTCTGCTCTTGCATACAAACATTTCCATTTTAACGTTGCAGAATTCAATGTATTGCTTCTGCCTCACAATAAAGCAGCAGAGAAGTTATATAGGAGAAAGCATTGCATGCAGCTGTAATTTAGAGCACAGCAGCTGACAAGTTATATTTTTATCCCTGAAACTTCTCCACGTGCCTGTTGATGCCCAAGCCTCCAGAAACCACGCAAAGGCTTTTCATTAGCACTGGTACATAGTCTCTCAATTGCTGTGAAGCTTTACTGAACCAGCGATGAGTTCCTGTCAACACAGTGGTTTGCAACAGCAATGACAGTCACACAGCAGGGAAGAAGGACCTGAAGTCATTTTCGTTTCCAACACAGACCAAGATTTTATTTATAAAATTAAAAAAAAAACAACAACAAACAGCAAAACCCAAAAAAATCCCCACAAAAAAACAAATCCATGCTGCTAGAGTCTCAAAAAGAGCATAAGAAAGAAAGTCTAAAGCAGTTTCCTCCCAATTAATGGCCAGGGAACCAAACAGCTGGAGAACTCCGCAGTAATTAAAAAGGAACAGCAGAACTTACTAGCAAAAGAACAAATTCCTGCCCCATCCTAGTACAGTGGTTTGAGTGTATCTGTCTTACAGCGTGGGCTCCCAAGAAAATAATTACTTTTCCTGTTCTTCATTCAAACAAGTCCATCCACCTCCCTCTGGCTCATTGTCAATCAAGGGGCAAAAACATGTCTGGAAGACACTCTTGCCTCATGACTTGAAATGTTCTTGTAGGCTCTTGGCAATATTTTAAGAGAAGAATACCTAAAAGAAGGCATCCTCCCTCAGAAACTAGCATTTGTGGATGAGAAGGTCCTAACGCGCTGTCAACAAGCACATAGATGGGTGTCATGTTATAAACAGCGACGATAATGAACGAGTTTATATCAAGATACGATCAGCAGATGCTCAGATTCAGTAACACGAAACCTGTTATGCAGTCCCAATCCCTGTAGTATGAAACGAGCTCCAAGGCTGAGAAAGAGCTATAATAAAGTATTCCAGAACAGATCTTCATGAGGAAACCATTGCAAAATACAAACACCTTTAGAGAGGTAATTGTGGAACAGCTGTTAGGTTTTGAATTCAAAACCTGTCTCAAACATTGCAAGTTCTGTTACCCTACAAAAGCCCTATCATCTGTTCAAGGAAGGTGATGCTAACAGGTCCCAAGGCCATTCCTCAAAGTTGGGTGCTGCAGTACACCTCCTTTAAAAATAAAGCTGTCTTCTCTGTCCCTGCAACATTGACTCTGCAGACTCCTAGGAATCAGAAAAGCACAAAAAAAGTGCACCAAAGTCTTTGCCCGTACCTACGGGCGCCTTCGGGATGGGCACAGCGGGTTTTGCACATGTATTTTGAGTATCTAAGAGCACTGGTGTCAAGGAGAAAGCGTGGCTTGGAGTACTGTCAGCTGCATCGAGAACTTACAGCGCTCCACATCCTCCTCCATTGCACACAGACTTCCTCAGGAGAACAACAACAACAAAACTCAGAATAACCAGGCGAGAGGCCAACGCTTACACAGAGCCCATTGCCATTGTTCAGAGAAAACGAGTCGCACCACTCCCCACATACAATAAGCTTTGGGCTGGCTAAATTCTGCCTCTGAGGACCAGTGCCAGGGACGGAACTTCTACCTGCCCATCTTCTCTCCGTTGTGCACCAGGCTGAATGCCACGCAGCAATCCTCAAACACAAGCTAAGTTGCAGCTTCTCCAGGTTTACCAGTTTTGTTACGGGCAGACAATGTTAGTAGAGCCACATGCTAAGGCACCAGGCAGCCTCTTCAAACTGCCAGAAGTAGGATGGTTTGGGTGTTTGGGGTTGTTTTTTTGGTTTGAGTTTTGTTTTTTCCTTCCATTCAATGATGCTGCCTCATCATCCTACTCAGCGAAGTAGCCCAACAAGTTTCCAAGAGCTCTCTTGACCACTGTTTTTAATTACCCACCTACAGACATTCCAGCCTTTAGCAATCTTGGGGGGGGGGGGGGCCAACAAACAAAAAACAACAAAAAAAAACCCCACACAACAAAAAGCAAGCAGCTAAAAGAAAAAACTAATACACAAGATCCCTGCCTAGAAGAGTTTTCAAGGTAAGATTGGAGACCTAATCGCAGCCTTCCAATACCTAAAGAGGACCTACAGGAAAGCTGGAGAGGGGCTCGTTGTTAGGGATTGTAGTGATAGGACACGGGGTAAGGGGGAGATTTAGATTAGATGTTAGAAATAAATTCTTCCCTGGGAGGGTGCTGAGGCCCTGGCACAGGGTGCCCCGAGAAGCTGTGGCTGCCCCTGGATCCCTGGCAGTGCCCAAGGCCAGGTTGGATGGGGCTTTGGGCAGCCTGGGCTGGTGGGGGGTGTCCCTGCCCATGGCAGGGGGCTTGGGACTAGGTGATCCTTGTGGTCCCTTCCAACCCAAACCATTCTGTGATTCTGTGATAAGAAACACTGCCAACACAGGAGAAGGATACGACATGCAGAAATCGTAAAATAAAGACTGCAAAAGGTACTGGAAAATGGTTACACAAGATCAAAGATTTAGTTGCACGAAACTGATCAGGCATACAATTTTGATTAACAAAATAAACATCACTTTACCTCTTCAGGGATTCTTTACCCACCATTCTGTTAGTTTGCAGCTTCACTTCTCTCTAATGAAACACCGGTCACTGAGAGAGTAACGCAATGATGAAGTCACACAAAGCAGGTTTATTACAAGAAGATTATTTAAAAAGCACAGGTATAACAAAAGATTCTTGTGTAAAACACTCAAATATGCATTCAGAGAGACAATTTATGTATCACTGTCACCTTTTCTCAGACAAAAAGTTGGAGTTCACAGGCTTAAGGGCTGCTTCGGTAACAACACCAAAACCAAATTCAGGTATACTGAATTCCGGTCCCATACTGAGCGACCGCGAAACCTTTCTCTTTAAAATTATTTATTGAGATCTAACATCAGCAGTTAAACATCTACAGAAAAAGCAGAGGTGTTTTGGTGGATTTTTTTTTTTCCAGAAATGAAGGTTATTCAACATTATTCAGTAATTAGAATGAAAGAAAAAATACAGAACAGGAGAAACTGTTTAACGAAGTGCTTAAGAACATACATACGTATTATACACACACCCCCCCCAAATCTCACACCTTTCCATATGTACGTACTTTGGCATAAGCTGGCCAGGACCTTGCAAGAGATGACTTCTGCTTAGGTCAGCACTTCCGTGAACTACGAGCAAATCTGTCTCTGCTCTGGGGAACTGAGCGGTCTGGTAGCACATCTAAACTCAGAGTAACTAGCAGTCACTAAGCAAAGTCCAGGCATTTTCCAGTTCTCTGGC
Source organism: Psophia crepitans (assembly GCA_013399095.1). Lineage (NCBI taxonomy): Eukaryota > Metazoa > Chordata > Aves > Gruiformes > Psophiidae > Psophia > Psophia crepitans. The sequence continues at coordinate 480,807 of VWZZ01005769.1, read as the reverse complement.
TCGTGCAAAACGCCTTAACTTTTCACAAATGTCTTGAAGGCTCTTTAAAACAGTAAAATTTGCAAACAGCAGAATGACCTCAGCATTAACAGGCATCTAACACTGGGATTTTGTCACAACCATCCAGGGTTCCTTCAAGTAGAAGGATTATCACCCCCCTAATTCTCACAAACATGTTGGTTTATGTTGCTCCGACAGAGGAAGGGAACTTCACAAGGAGCCAGGATAACTCCATGGCCAACTACCTGCCCTTTAAATGTAAATTAAAAATCTTCCTAGCTGAACATCGCATTTTTCATTTGCAGTCAGATGTGATGGTAACAACACATGGAATGACCACAGCCACGAAAACATTTCAGAGAGACAATTAATCACAACCTATATCACATTTTTGGCCACAAACTGGCTGCGAACAGACAGCGATTCCTCTGAAGATATTAACCATCTGTAGAACTCGTTTGTCAAAGTTTATCACGCGAATAAGATCTAGCAGCAGGCTGTTAATGTATTAAGTGTCAGGCACGCCATTCGAAGTGCAAATAGCACGAATTAGTTCTGCACGCAAACGGCAGAGCTCACCTCAGTTACTCCTTTGCAACTCTTACACAACACCTGCAGGGAATGGGTTATTTACCGCAAACGTCGTCCAGCACTCGCTTAAACTTTTCCTGGTGCGTGTGCATTTCCCCCAGTTTCACCATTAGTTACCACGCTCACGGAAACCAACTTTTGAGCTTCCCTAAGAGCTGATTTACTCTGTTCCATGAAAGTCTCCAGGAATACTCCCCGGCTCTTTACAGGGTGTGTGGTTCCTTCTAGTAGTCACCGTATCTGACTTTTGCAATTGAAAAACGCACCTTTTTAATGGCATCATACAAAACCTCCTCCTCCTGTGCACAGATCCCAAAGTGCAGGGGGTTCTGTGGCTCACGGTGGGGGTGGGTGTCGAAGAAAAATTAGATGAGATGGAAATCCCGGTTCGTACAGGTTTTGGAGGGCAGGTAAAAGGGAAACACTTGCAAACGACTCAAGTTCAATTTATTGATGCTTTGCTACAGCTTTGCCTGCATTAGCCACACCCTACTAACTCTCCCTGTGCAGCTTGCCTAAATAAATCCAGATGTGCAGCTCTTTCTGACTGTACACTTTCCAGCACTTGAACACCTGCAAACTTCAGTTTTAGAACATGGGTAAGTAACAGTCAACTTTATCCAGACAGTAAAAACATGCCGTTAAAACCCAGACAGACAAAAATTCTCCATAACTACAGATTTCTTTTACTCAGCTATTGGAGACCCAGATAATGTACAGCCTAATTTATTTTTTAATCACTCACAGCTGGGCAGATGTTCAAAGTGGAAAACGCTAGCCATGTGCATTTTCATCCTCTTGGCTCTGACCTGAGAACATGAATACTAACACAGCAGTTTAATTTGCTTTCCTATCTTTTGCGAAAGACGCATCCAGGTAAGCCACCAATACAGATTTCCGAGGCTAAAATATTTTCCCTTGGAGGGGGGAAATAATACTGTTTAAACACATCATACCTCAAGCTGCCAACTCCCAAGCAGGGAAATAATGAGAAAAAAACAAAGAAAAACTATTTCTATCATTTATATCATCTTTTATGTCAAAATTCATCCCTATAGGGCAGGCAACTCTATTCTGAGCTTTTCAACTGTTCTAGAACCAGAAAATTTTCAATGACTTCTGAAAAGAAAACGAAGTGTGACAGAGAAAACAGGAAACTTGGTGGCCACGAGTGACCTTCCTTAAAAGAGACAGAATTCATCAGGAAGCCACACTTGATTTGAAATAACTAGGTACACAAATTAAAGCCACCAAAGCTCCTCTAAACTATATGCACAATATACGCAGTGATGGATGTATGTCTAACACTGGGTAATTTATGATTCAGTGCTCAAAGGTGACACCTTCTATAAAACAAAGGCTTAGGGGTTTGTTTTTTAAATTCTGCTGCTTTGAGAAGTCCAAGAAACAGCATTCTGTTTTGTATTAAGCTACAAGCCCTACGAAAGAATACCAAGTATGTGATACAGACATCCCCTATAGTTACACATCAGAGGATACGTCTCATAATCTTCTACTACTTCTCCTTGAGTTAGTCACCGTCACCAGCAGAGACAGCTTGTTGTCCAAGAGCCAACTTGATTTTTCTCTTCCTTCGCAATGAAACGTGAAGCAGACACAAATATACTTCTATTTCAGATGATATTTCCATGACAGCACCAAGACACTGCTCTATATGACCGAACTAAAAATAGTATTTGAAGACAGACACACAGTAGCAACTTTTCCTAGGTTACTCCAAATCATAGAATCACAGAATCATTAAGGTTGGAAGAGACCTCAAGGATCATCTAGTCCAACCGTACCCCCAACACCTATCACCCACTAAACCATGTGCCTAAGTAATGCCACAGCTTTGTGATTGTCCTTTTAAAGCAATTATTCTTTGTCCCAAAACCCTTATTTTGACATCTGCACAATAACTCGTAGAAACTCCCTTACCAATTATTTGGAAATAATCCTTGAACAATAATAGTAATAAAAACGTAAGGCCTTTCACATCACCTCAAATATCGAGTATGCGCCACTTCTAAAACTCAAGCTAGAGACAGTGATTCTGTCACTTCGGCATTCTGTGCTGTCGGGTTTTTAATTCATATGAAGACAAGCACACTGGGCAGGCTTAGGGTATGTCTCCCTCTCTACTTATAAAGGTGTAATAGGAACCAGCTTCACCTTCCTGACAGCCATAGTTTAGAGTGTGAAGTTTTGCATTAAAAACAAACAAACAAAAAAAATGCACCCACAAAAAACCCCAACACATTTAATTACGTTTCTGCTCTTCTAAACTATTTTTTTTTCCTTCTAAAGTCCAGCTAGGACAATTTTAATTTGGAAGAACAGAAAAAAATGTGTTCATGCCAAGATGAATTTAAAAAAAAAAAAAAAAGTACAGGGACTGGACAAAGCATCCAAGAATCTGGAATCCAAGTAAAACTAACGTTTCCACAGAAGGAATGCTGAAGTTATTGACAAGGGTTTAAGTGCATTACTGCTATTAAGCATAATCTGTGCCTAATTCAAAACCTGGAGCATATGGCTCAAGCCGTAAGTCCATACAGTATTCCAGAAAAGTTCTCAAATGGCATATCAATAACCCACAGACTATAGCAACACTGTACACTTTCATCACATTTTCTTAGATCCTCCACTCCTTTTGATTTAGTTAAAACCAGCACTGAACAGCAGAAAAGAAAAAGAACATCTACAAAATAACATTACAGTAATACTATTCGATTCCCAAAAGCAAAGAAATTCACTCAGCAGGTCCACTCAGAATCACAGAATCTTTAAGGTTGGAAAAGACCTCTAAGGTCATTGAGTCCAACCGTCAGCCCAACACCACCATGGCTACTAAACCATGTCCCGCAGCGCCATGGTTACACGCCGTTTGAAGACGTCCAGGGACGGTGACTCCACCACCTCCCTGGGCAGCCTGTCCCAATGCCTGACCAATCCACAGCTCCTCCTCACCAAGGTGAGGTTTAGAAACCTCGCCAAGAGGTTTAGAAACACGAAGCAGACACCACTTGCTCACACTCTCTGGGTTTTTTTTGACTCAAACACTGCAGAAAGAGGGGGTCAAGCTTCCGTCTTCACTTACTGCCACCTCCTACCTCCGATGTAATTCTTGCAGGCTGAGGATCAAGAGTCCCCCAAGGCTAATTTATCACCTTTACTATGACGTATAACAAGCCACTTCGAAAAAGAAGTATTAATAAATGTTTAATGAATCACATTTAATGCAACAACATAGCGAAATTAAAGTCAATATACACTCAAGGCAACCTACAGAAAGGGCAACAGAGAACTTCTGGAATCACCATCACAAAATGTTGTCATATCCTGAGCCAAATGAAGAGATGTCGAGGTAAGTAACTCCATCATTCGTCTCCTCCTCAGACAAAATTGAAGCCAACAGGGGTCCTATAAGGAGGACAGAAGCACCAAAGAGCGCCGCACTGTCACAGGGACACCACGTACCCTTTAACAAGGATCCATGAGAAATATAACCGAGTATCAAGCCCTTCGTGTAACCACACCAAAGCCAGGAATGTAATTTCCATCCTTCCGCTTTTCATAGTGGAGAGGAGAGTTATAACCTAACACGCAACTTCGTTTCTCCAGCTGCATCACTGGGAACAGCACATTTCATAATTTTATTGAACAATTACCTGGTTTACCTCTACAGTCTCAACAGAAGACCGGAGTTCAAAAACCTTAATTCTGCTTGCCACAAAGACAACTTTTATTACTGTTTAAACGAAGTAAAACTGGGGAAGCTCAATTTCCTTACGTCTAAAAGATAACAGACGCTGTGTTAGCAGAATATTCAGAATTAGCTAATTTTTATACAGCCTTTCAGAAAGCTGAAGTGCCAAACAGTATTCAACAGCTATTATATTATTACAGGGGCATTTTTAAATAAATATGCCAACATTTGAGGCTCTCAGACCATTGACAGTTGCAATAGACACTTACTATCGCATCTGCTGTCAGTGCTGCTTATTGCAATAGCAATAAACCTTCACACTGTGAAATTAAGACAATCTTGTAAGTGATACAGAGTCAAGAAATTCTCCCAGCAGACTGTCCCCATCACGCTACAACGCACTCCTATATTTATTCATTTAAAAGCGGTTTCAGTTGCTTTAACCCTTTCTCATCCAGAGCAAACGAACTAATTTAAAACAAGCATGCGTCAGCTTACTGATGTCCTTGCAAAATGGATTTAACCTCAATACAAAATAACACACTACATCTGCCCACGCTGGTGGGCAAAGCATGAGTCAAGCAAGAGTAAAGGAAACAACAGCTAAATTAAAAATACTGTTTATTACATGGACCCTTGACACCCTCACCAACCCATCACCCATTCTTTACACTCTTTGGAGTGTCTCAGTAGAATTTCGTGGCTTAACGGGTATTTTCAGTCTTTAGTAAACAGAAACCACAAAGATGAAACACTGGTGAGCTCCACATTCTGATTTTTCCGAGAGAGAAGGAACCAAAAGAATTGTTTGCCCATAAATTCCTAACAAACAACTGTACTGAACAATACTTTGTGGCACATACTTCCCATTTTCTCTCCTCCTCTCACCACAACTCACCCAAAATCTCAAGAACTGCTGAAAAGATCCTTTGACTCTATCATGAGACTTTCCATGGCCTAACTTAATGGAGGTAGGACTCTCCAGAAGTAATTTTTCCAGTTCAGAAGTCCCAGCCACTGTGGGCAGTCAGGAGATGGCACATCTTCGACTCTGTCAAGAAGTCCCACACATCCAAACAGCACGTGGCTTTGGCCAGCCAGTGTCCCCGGCCAACACCCTAACTATTTGCTCCTGTTCTAAGTGAACTTGCAGTGTTGTTGGAAAGCAATATAATGAAAAAGGAAAATAATCCACATGCCTCAAAATCTCTGAACAAAATGCTGACTCCGCTGTACACAGTAGAACTGGTCTGTGCCATAAACTGGGGGGGGTGCTTGTTCTACAGTCATTCCTCCCTTGAGGCTCAGGCTGGTACCTATTTTGGTGTTCTTCACAAAGGTCTTGAGCAGAAAATAACTATTTCCTTCACGTGTTCTCAGTGCTGCTGTTTTTTTCAGTCGCATCAACTCCTATGAGAAATTCTGAACTCCCAAAAGCCAAACATTTTGAATATTTAATTGGGTTAAAGATGTAAGGAAAAATTGAGAGCATGTCTCAGAGTGAAGAGCAATAAAGTTACCTACAGTAGCTTCTTTCTAACAAGGAATTTAAACCTAGTTATTGTTCTCGACCTCAAGGTGGCAAGTTGCTTTCATGCGATACAGTACGTTCACAAAAAATACTGATCTAACATGAAGCTAAACCTTGTCTTTAAAGCTATTTCCGAGTACCACAGATAGTGAAATTCAGTCCTGCTTTGATAAAAAGAGACAACTACTTTTAATTCTACTTTTAATTGCTGTCTACATTTTAACTAGACGCAAAGTTACATCAGGTACTTTTTATAAGGTTCGCATGTCTATACTCTAGGAGAGGTTTTGTAACCTTTATTTGTTGTTATGCTGCCAGACCTTACCATAACAAGTTCCCAGAAGCAATATCTGTGTTTCCTAAAAAGTTACCTTGGCTTGCCTTATTCAAGAAACACACAGCACTGAGAAAATCGACAGCTGGAACAAAACCCATGGCCTATTTTTCACTAGTGACTACATTATAAACAAGTGAAAAAACAGATTCTTAAAAGTTAAAGCAGCTAAGATTTTTTAAAAAAAAAAAAAAAAAAAAGGTTCAAAAGTAGCAAGATCAACAGTGGAATTTACACCAGGCTATCGATGAAATACATTCACACTCTTCTAATTGACTTTGCGTATCCTGCTGATTTATGTATTATGGACGCATCTCCAGTATGAATAACTTTAAAGCATCTCTGGGTGTCTTAAAATGAATTTAAAATAAAAATAATTTAAAATGAAATAGTAACAAATGAATTCACATACCATACCTAAAAGACAGTTAAAACCATTACCCTTTGTCTGGAAAGAGAAGGTTCAGTGCTTTCAAAGTATCAACTTAAACTTCAGAGTCAGTCCGGAGTTCCACTATTTCCTCACCATTTCAAGAGGATTTATGACCATAATTCGTGAGAGACCCTCACATCATGCTAGTCATAGGAAACAGCCCCCCTAAATCAACGACAGACTGACTGAAATGGCACTGAAATGCTGTTGAGGACTCCTACATAGCACATTTCCCCATCACAAAATCAGCAAGCGTTCTTTCCTGCTACAGGCTGCGTTTGCACATAGCGATAGCTTTCATTTGCTTTAGGTTATCTCAGGAAAAAACTGTATGAATTAAAATCGTGCTAAAACACGTTTTTTATTTCTTGCGGCATCCCTAGTCTGAAACTTTCGTAGCCATCCTGCCACGCTTCTCCGTTCACCTTTCTTTATCTTGTGTTTCTTACTACCCAGCAAAGAGTCGTGCCATTAAACAAAACTGAGATGCAGTCTCACAATATTGGGAAAATTGTATACAAAAAGCAACAGCTAACTAAGCTTTTGTGAGTTTAAGCAAAAATAAGTCTCGCTTGAAATAAATTTTAAACATGAACTTAAACAAGAATTATCTCAACTATTTCCATGTTTTAAAAGCCCCAACATAAAACACCCACCGTGCAGTACTAAACATTCAGAACTTAAAATATTTTCAGATAAAAACATGCCCTTCTCATAGCCATCTTGTTCCTGAATACTTTGCACAGGCAAGAGATTCCTCCCTTCAGGGAAGCACCAAATGAGACGATCATTTTGTCTCACCTTAGTGAAAGCAGAATCAAGTATAACCCATATCTGAAGCAGGTTTGTCATTATTTCAAGCCACATAAATAAAACCACTCCTGACATCACCGCACATAGAGCAAGGACTTAGCTCCGCAGCAAAATTATTTCACAGCCAAAATATTCAGGACCTATTATAACACGCCAAACTTTGCAGAAGCTTTAGCACTAAGCACATCCCCAACCTTGCAGAAATGTATTTACAGATTGAAAAGTATTTTGATGCGCTTATCTTACAAAAGGTAAAAGTCCCTTAAAGTCAGGCATCTGCTTACAGAGCGGGGGTTCTCAGGAAGGGAACTAAAACCACGGAGAGCCTCTCACAGGACGTCCATGCTCCTTCTAAACGGACAGATGAGTGCCCTCAAAAGCCGTCCAGATCAGCCTGACAAAAGAAGCACATACCTTCCTACTAAGCAGTCAGAACAAAAGCAATGTCATTAAGATTTATAACCAAGACTTTTCAGCTAATTACTAAAAAAAAAAAAAAAAAGTAGATTCGTGGAAGAGTTTTCCGTGCGCATCAAGGAAGGTGGCTATTGCTAACGAACACACTACACTGAACGAATCCCTGCCTCTGAAGCGAGGTGAATGAAAACCAAACTCCGAGTTCCAACTTACTTCTCAGGAAAATAAGAGTTTACGATAAAACTAACAGTTCCAAATGCAAAGTTACCTTGTTTTTAAGAGACTCCTTTCGATTATAGTCTGTTAAGTGGATGTAAGGAAACCCTCAAGGAACACTATCCGCCTCTTTTCTCTTTTTTAAAGGCTCCTCTAAGTTTATTCCCCCCCCCAAAGCTACAAAGCCGCGTTCAGTCGAGCAGGAACGTGAACGTCTGCACACAAATACGAACGCTGGGAAAGGAACAAGCCACACTTCAGGTTTTCTGAAGCACTTTTAAAAGGCTGAGGCAAGGTATGTGGAGAAGGGGCGTCCTGAGACGCGAAGGGCATCTTTTCATAGAATCCTGACAGAACGAGCGACAGGGAATACACACCTACGCAGAGCTCCAACCGAAAACACACACTGGTGTTGCCAGCAGAGGAATGATCCGTTCTCCCGCTCTAAACGACAGTTCTAATAACTACAGAGGGTTTGAAGAGGTGGGTGGCCTAATAAGAGGCCCTGAGGTGACGTTCTGGCAGCCCCGGTCACACCGCCGAGGTTTCTGACCTACCCAGGGAACGCAACGGCGAGGCCCCGGCTTGCCGCGGCACCGGGGCGATGCGTTCGGGCAGACCAGATGCCGCAGCAGCAAGCCGTGAGCCTCGCACGTGCAGCACCAGCTCCCCACCCTCGGTGGTACAAACGCGGCACCGCACGGGGAAAGGATGGGAGGCGGGCCCGGCGCTCTGCCCGCGGAGGCTGCCGGCAGAGCACCGCCTCTGTTGATCTGTGCTTTTAAAGGATTAGCGCGTTCACTTAAAACCCGTATTAAAGCAAAGGGCAGGCTCCGTGCCCGGGACGGAGCGGGGGTCTGCGAGGGGCCCAGCGCTCCGCGGGCACGGGGCAGCCGGGCTCCAGCTCTGGGAGCGCCCGCGGG
>VWZZ01005769.1:395515-470855 GCA_013399095.1 Psophia crepitans | reverse complement strand
CGCTCCTTCTGGAGCAAAACCAGCCGGGAAGGTGGGGGAAGATGGCTCGCTGCGCGCTCAGAAAGCGACCTTTCCTCGGTGGCTGTGGAGGTTCGGCGTGGGGATGCCCGCCTCGCTCGCGGTCCCCAGGAAAACGGGCGGTGGCTTTCCTTCCAGACGGAGCTTCGCTTTCCCCGTCTCCCTCCCACCGAAACAACGTTCCATAAGCCGCTCTTCTACAGAAACCTTACTTTTCAAAGAAACGCGCATTCAACAACAGCCTTTCGCTGCCTTTTCCCGCTGCTGGACGTGCTGCCTGCCCACCTAGACCCGCTCCCGCCGGGAAAGGGGCAGAAACCGCCCCGTGGCGCGAGGCCCACCTCGCAGCGCCCAGCTCGCACTGAAACGCCTTTCGCGCGTCACATACGGCCCGCACCGCCCGAGCAGGGATAAACAGAAACGGTGTAAGTCAAGGACTTCCATCTGAGTCTCCATCCTCCCTTGTACCGACACCAGCTCTACAGCAGCGGAAAAAAGTTGCTAGATGGACTTGTCGATGGAAACAAGGGGGTGCCTGGCATCCCCTCCTACCATTTTTGCAAGTCTCGGAGCAGGAGCTGTAAATCACAAGCAAGTACTTAACAAATGGATGTATGTTAACTTTAATAGTTTCTTTTCATTCCAGAAATGGGTTTCATGTTTCCCGGCTGCCCTGCGCTCGTTTATCTGCCATGCCGTAGGTGCTGCTGCCCCAGCTGGGATTTCTTCTTAGTGCCCATGGATTCCTGCCCGTATCAAATACCAGGACCAAATATGCAGGAATTGTTTTAGATCCTGTTGGTTACTACATTGCAGACTTCCCCTCAGACTTCCTTTCCTCAGAAGGGGAAAAGGTGTAGTGGTTTGTTTTGCTTTTAAAGTCAGTGGTATTCAGCTTCGCTAAGAAAGCAGTTCAAAATTTCAGCGAGTTATAAAAGGTTTACAGTGCTGACCTTAAAGTTGGCCTGCAAAGGAAAATAAAGGGTTCTTCTCTACCTTGCCGCTGCTTTAATGTATAAAGAACATGTATTTTAAAGAGGGGTCATTTTAGGTGGTATTTAAAAACCTAGAAAAATCTCAACTTTCTGGAAGACAGGAAAACCAGAAGATAGTCTTTCTTCATAGAAGGTCTGTAATAAACTGGAGCGCAAATCTGGGCTACTGTAAATCATTAATGGCAAAACTTGCGTGAACACCAGCTGAATAAGGGTTTTGTTTTGGATCTGTCAAAAAAAAATATAAATTGCCCAATACTAGAACTGGAAGAAAGATTTCTTTGTTGAAGACAGTGATCGGACTTTACTTTTGATGGGTCCGACCTCCTGCATTGTGGAAATTACCCTGTAGTCCTGGCATCACAGGAACTGAGGATAATTAAAGTCAGAGACAGCGAAAGGACAGACGAAACAGCTGCACTTACGGCAGGCAGTGGGGTACGGCGGTGCGTGGAGACCGACATCCCAGACCCCCATCAGCCTGGGAGAAGAGCAGCACCGCATGCAAAACTGGTACATGTGCCTCCACAGAGCGCCAGGCTGTCCTGTCGTGGCATCAAGGGCATCATCTGAGTCTCTCTTGCCACCACGGCGATTGGGTTCCCTTACCCCATCCTCCCCCTCGCCCTGACAGAACGAAGGACCAGTTACAATCACCGACTGCATGAAGTTTAACAAGAGCAAGGGCCGGATCCTGCCCCTGGGCAGGGGCAGCCCTGGCTGTACAGACGGCCTGGGGGGTGAGATGCTAGAGAGCAGCCGTTATGGAGCAGCTGGAGAGCATCCTTATGGATCTCTTCCAACTCAGGATATTTTATGATTCTATGATACTGAGATGACTCACCTATAGCACCAAAGCCAACGTGAAGCCACGTGGGGTGGGTGAGCCTGCCCATAAGGCTGCTGGAGGGGAGAAGCAACTTCTCATTCAGTTGGTAACTGTCCCAGGACTTGGTATCTTGGCACCTGAAGTCCCATACTAGGATCTAATATGGCTTCTGCTGCTGTCCCTGCTCCACCCAAGTGTTTTTTGTAAATCTCCCTATCTGACCCTGTCAAACTGTACGGGCATTTTCGGATTGGCAGCATTTAATACCTATAGGGAGAGACCAGAGAAAGAAGCAGTATTTTACGCAAGAGGCTAAAGTTGACACTGACTGAAAAGGTGATTTGGACTGAGAGATTTCAAAACAGAACATTTATGGTACCCACCAAAAGAAGAGGTATTGAGACCAGGTAGATCCACTGGTGACTGATCAGAGCCACATGCCAACCTCGCTGCGATGGATGACTGTTCACAGGCATAAACTGCAGAGTTTCATACCACACTGAAGTTCGTTCTTCGCCATAGTGTGGATCTGGTATCAAAGTTCATTTTCAGAGTGGAGTATTCTTGCCTGGTACCATGTTTCCTTCCTGAGTAGGTCTATCATAATTAGCAGATCGATTGCAGACTCAAAACTAAAACATAATGAGGAAAGAGTCCAGGTCATGGAAGCAGGCAAGTAGGGAAGATAGTCTTACCAGAATGCATCTTTAGGGCTTTGACCATAACATCTCTGATAAAAAGACATTAATCATGCCATCTAAAGTGATGGCAAATCTAGTAGCAGACAGGAACACAGTATTCCTCCAACCCAGCAGATGCCATCTTAAACTCAGGTGATATATTGTAGGGAAATTTGGAGGAAATTAAAGTTGGGCAGCTCTGGAAAGAAGTCTCCCCACATGCTGAGAAAGCTGCCTTCCACCTGTTTTCCAGCCCTGCAAGAATTCCTCCAGCAAAACCAAGGGAGGTAAAGCCGTGACATTCCTGAAATGTCTGATATATACATTTCTGTAAGAAAGTAAAAAAACGTTAAAAAAAAAACCTCAAAAACTTACCAGGATAGCAAAAGCATGATCCTATCCTTCCCCTTAATGGCAGAAAGAGGGATCCCTTTCCATACCGTTATATGCTCACAGTGCCCGCGCAGGACTGCGGAAACAACGCCAAGTCCCCCATTTCCCCTAAGATTTCTTGTATAATTCTGGGCAAGTCACAATCTAGCACTTGCTCAGTTTGTCCTACAGTAAAAGGAACAGGGGGAATAATTTTCCTAATTTTCATCCTTTCTGTATACAGTGCGAAGGAAGATGCAGCAAGTTTGGGGCCCGGCTGTAGGAAGCAGGAAAGGGAGAAATGCAGCCGGGGAGCCCAGCACTCCTTTGGCAAGCTATAGGCAGGCCAGTTCTTGCATCCTGCTGTTGCCGTCACTGGTGGAGAAAGGAGGGACAGGCAGAAGCACAGGAGGGAAAACAAAGAGCCCAGTTGTATCTGAGTACCTAGAGACATCCTCCAGGATAACCTAACAATCCCATCACAGCTGGGAAACTTGGCTTGACTGAAATGCTCCAAATGTTTTCTGCGTGTTTACTCCTCCTGGATTTCTCCCTCCTACCCCAGTTTACAGCATCCTTCTCTCCCAGCTGCTAGAGCTGCCTGAGCTCCCGTAGAGCTAACATTTAATGACAACTGCAGAAGGCTTGAAACGGAATTTAGTGCCTTATAAATGACACCCAGGTTTATTTTATGACAAATATCAATACCAAGACATGCGTCTTTATTCCTCTGGGGCAGCACTGTTTAGTCAAGATGAAGTCACTAGATCCACATAGGCTAAGGATGTTCTTTGGTGCTTTGCAAAGGGAAAGTTAAGAGTGAGAAATAAAGACAGCATAAAAAAATTTTCCTACTCTAAGGCCGTAGGACAAAATAATTTTTCCTTCCCTGTGTCTCAAATACACTTCTTCACATTTCCTCTCCCAGCTTCCAGCTAGGAAGCAGTCTTATACAAAATATATGTAGGGACCCCTATTCTTTCTCACCCTGTATCACAAGAGAAAATGTTTACAGGTAGTCTAGAATAAGTCAGAAATGATAGAAGAAAGCATCACCTGGACACAGGTTCCCTCATCTCCTCAAAAAAATAGACACACTAAGGAAAACATATACATACACCAGCCATAATTAAGATTACACCTCCTGAGGAGAAATCTGAAGAAATCTTGACAAGGGCTGGGTTTGGTCAAGGACTCACCAGGACAAGCTTCAGAAAACCTGGGTGTAGTCTCCGGAGCCATCCATCACAGACTTTATAGACACCACCTGGTTTCTCCTCCAACATCAGGTGCTCATATTTGTCCCATTCAGGTGGTATTTTCACCCTTCCTTTATCTGCCTTGCCCATTCAGAACATTCTTCGCAGCACAAGCTTGCCCAATAGTGGCCTGAGACTGCACGGGGCCTTGGTGGCTTCTACTGCCCTGCCACTCCTCAAGCTGCCTGACGCAGTGGGAATGTTACCATCACCATCTCCTGATGCATAGATAAGGTGACAGGAAGACAAATAATACCTTTGTTCAAAGTAATTATTCCCCAAAGTATCTCAGCAACCCAACTTCATCTACAGGGCAGTTTTCTTCCTCTTCTTCCTCCCCTTTCCCTGGATAAACTCTAACATGAACTGGACGGTTAAACCAGCACAATCTGCCATGCAGATGCAAAGAGGAGCAGCTTTTCCAGTCTGGATTAAAATCAGTGATCTACCCTAAAAGTAACAATGAAAAGCAAGGCAAACTTTGGCGCATTTAAGTTTTCTACACAGGACTTTCTGCTTATTGGGAAAGTGTTAAGGGTGGAAAGGCTTAGAATGCTCAGGGAAAGGTTAAAGTTAAATATCAAAGAAAGTTATTCTTCCAGAGCCTAAGCAGCCATGCAAGAGAGCACAGGTGCCTTACAGGTATAGCTGAAAAACAGTATTATATCATATTAACGTTACATCTGGAGAACTTTCCTGCATAAACAGGGCTCCAGCTGGAATTTCAAGCCCAGCATTTCCAGTGCAGCCACTTCCAGTGTCACAGCCTCATCCAGGTTGATTAGAGCAGTCACAAACAGGACTGGGAGCTCGCAAAAAAAAACCCCAACCAACCCCCAAAATAAACGGTTTTGTCAAATAGTTACGGTATACTTAAGGGATGGAAGTGCTGCAAGTAATCTAGGTGGGACTACAGAAGGAAAAAGACAGAGAATGGCAATCTTTCTGCATTTGCCAGCGCTTGAGATTTTCCGCAATACCCAGGGTCCATGTGCCAAGAGCTTCTGCTCCAGTAGGGACAAAGAGGACGCACATGCCAGTAACCCAAATACAGGGAAATTTGGAGATGTTGCAAGCCAAGGGATCAGAGTGCTACAGGACAGACTTCCTGGCAGAAGTGAGTTTAAGGACAGAGATGGTTCACATTAGTTTGCAAGAGGAAAATGAATATTAAAAAAAGTCTGAAAAATGTCCCACTGCTATCATTTGGAACAACGTTTAAAGGTTTTCTGTGTTAGTGAGACGTCAAGGGTAAAGAGCCTGTTCCCAAAGCCTCCTGCTGGCAAGCAACCTCAGGAGCAGAGGGGCTGACACTGCTTGAGAAACCATAGAAAGTTCTGAAAACATAAAAATAGTTCAGTGGGTTTTTTTGGTGGTGATTCTTGGACTCCGAATGCTTTTCTGGTTACAACTAAACTCCCTGCTACAGCGACCAGAACAGCATTTCCCTGCACTGTGCAAGCAAGAGTTTCTCTTTAAAACCCCCATGGCAGCTGCCTTTGCAAAGCTGCTTGTAAAATTAACTATTTGTGGCACTGGAGCTGCACCTTATGTCTACTTATTAGTCACCACAGTTCTGAAGGGGCATGGAAATTCAGTTGCAGAAGAGAGAGAGGATTACCATCTCCAGTGTCTCAGAGGAGTCCTTTCCTCAGAGCTCCTTTGCCCTATGTTCCTTGTGAAGGACCATATTTTAGTGCATCAAGTATTTCTGTGGCAATCTAAAGAAACAACAAAAATTCAAGAAGCACAGAGATAAGTATTGAAGTAAGACTAAAAAAAAAAAAATCCGTAAGTGAATCATAGAGTCATTTGGGTTGGAAGGGACCTTTAAAGGTCATCTATCCAACTGCCCCGGCAATGAACAGGGACATCTCCAGCTAGATCAGGTTGCTCAGAGCCCCACTCAGTCTGACCTTCAGTGTCTCCAGCGATGGGACATCTACCACCTCTGTGCCAGTGTTTTACCACCCTCACCATAAAAAAATGTCTTCGTTATATCTAGTCTGAATCAAACCTCTTTTAGTTTAAAATCATTACCCCTTGTCCTATCACTATAGGCCCTACTGAAAAGTCTGTCACCATCTTTCTCGCAAGCCCCCTTTAAGTAGTGGAAGGCAGCTCTAAGATGTTGCCAGAGCCTTCTCTTCTCCAGGCTGAACAAGCCCAACTCCCTCAGCCTGTCCTCGCAGCAGAGGGGCTCCAGCCCTCGCATCATCTCCGGGGCCTCCTCTGGACTCGCTCCAGCAGCTCCATGTCTGTGCTGTGCTGGGGCCCCCCGAGCTGGACGCAGCACTGCAGGGGGGTCTCAGCAGAGCGGGGCAGAGGGGCACGATCCCCCCCTTCGCCCTGCTGCCCACACTGGGTTTGATGCAGCCCAGCACACGGGTGGCTTTCTGGGCTGCCAGCGCACACTGCCGGCTCATGGTGAGCTTCTCATCCACCACGTCCCCCTCTGCAGTGCTGCTCTCGATCTCTTCATCCCCCAGCCTGTGTTCATACTGGGGTTGTTGCAACCTTGCACTTGGCCTTGTTGAACCTCATGAGGTTCACATGGGCTTGCTTCTTGAGCTCGTCCAGGTCCTCTGAAGCGCATCCCATCCCTCAGGCATGTCAACCACATCACTCAGCTTGGTGTCATCTGCAGCTATGCTGAGGGTACACGTGATCCATTAAACAGTACTGGTCCCGATACAGGCCCCTGAGAGACACCACTTGTCACTGATCTCCACATGGACACTGAGACATTGACCCCTACCCTCTGGATGTGACCATCCAGTCAATTCTTCATCCATCAAACAGCCCATCCATCAAATCTATGTCTCTCAAGGATGTTGTGAAATACTTTTCTCATAGAGAAAAAGTTGAGTACCAGAAGAAAATACATTCTGCCTCGTCCTTTCCCCAGACCACAAGGTCGTCATCCGGCCTAAGGTGCATCTGCATAACCAAGAAAGCAGGCCTGTTTATAAGACAAGGCACTCCCCTTTCTCCATAGCTTGCAGGGACCTAAACGACACAGGAAAAAGGGTGACAGGGGAAGCCTTCTCCACATGCAGCATTAATCAGGCAGAGCTGCCCCTGAGAGAGGGTGCAAGAACAGATGCTGAACGGGTCATGGAGAAGTGCTGTGGTTTAGGGTAAGCATCTTTAGATGCTCCTACACTGCTCCAAGCATCTCTGCGCTGCACAGCTGTTTGGGTACCAAGTAGAGCAAGAAAAGGTTCTTTTGAAGGAAGAAGAAACACAGTGTTTATTCATATAACAGCCAAGTCCTGCCTCACTTCACACCCCAACCAACTGTGGTTGATAACGCACGTGTAAAATAATAACAGCCTGTTACAGTCTGGGTGGCAGGCCACGGAGCGTGCAGCCTTTGTAGCATGATTACTCTTTCAGGGAGCACTTGGCTGCATGGAAGAAACGTTGCAAAACACCGTGATCTGTTAGCACTACTACGTGCCTGTCACAGTCATACCTTAAATGACTGTACTGGGTTTGCGTGGCAAGGTTTTGGTAGCGAGGTGGCTACAGGGGTGGTGGCTTCTGTGAGAAGCTGCTTGAAGCTTTCCCCATGTCCAACAGAGCCAATGCCAGCCGGCTCCAGGATGGACGAAGATGGTGGTAGCACCTCTACAGTAACATAGTGAACAAGGGGAAAAACTATCACACAACAGCAACTGCAGCCAGAGAGGAGTGAGAAGGTGTGAGAAACTCCGCAGACCCCCAGGTCAGTGCAGAAGGAGGGGCAGGAGATGCTCCAGGCGCCGGAGCAGAGATTTCCCTGCAGCCCGTGGGGCAGNGGGAGCAGAGGTTCCCCTGCAGCCCGTGCAGGACCCCACGCCGCAGCAGGGGCAGACCCCTGCAGGAGGCTGTGACCCCCTGGGCAGCCCATGCTGGAGCAGGCTCCTGGCAGGACCTGTGGCCCCATGGGGAGAGGAGCCCCCGGCGCAGCAGGGTTGCTGCAGGACTGGTGACCCCGTGGGGGACCCCCGCTGGAGCAGGCTGCTCCTGAAGGGCTGCACCCCGGGGAGGGACCCACGGGAGCAGCTGGGGAAGGGCTGCACCCCTGGGAAGGACTCCCGCTGGAGCAGTGGCGGGGGAAACTGTCTGCCATGGGGGGGACCCCAGGCTGGAGCGGGGCAGGGTGTGAGGGGTCCTGCCCTGAGGGGGACGGGGCGGCAGAGACACCGTGGGATGGACTGACCGTCACCCCCATCCCCGTCCCCCTGTGCTGCTGGGGGGGCAAGGAGAGATCGGGGGTGAAGTTGAGCCTGGAAAGAAGGGGGGTAGGGGGAAGGCTAAGGCTTAGTTTTTATTTCTCATTGCCCTCCTCTGATTTAATTGGTAATAAATTAAACTATTTTTCCCTGAGTCAAGACTGTTTGGCCTCTGGTGGTAATTGCTGAATGATCTCTCTGTCCTTACGTCAACCCATGAGCCTTTCATTGTATTTTCATTATGTTTTTTCTCTCCCCTGTCCCCTTGAGGAGGACAGTGATAGAGCAGCTTTGGTGGGCACCCGGCCTCCAGCCAGAGCCAACCCACCACCATGACACAAAGCTCACTTCCACTGTTAAAAGCATCACCAGGTCAACTACCGCAGGGTCAGAAGATGTAGAAATAGTATCAGAACAATCTGGTGTTAAGGTGCTCCCTTAGCAGCGTTACAATCAAGGTCACAGACTGAGGTAACTTTTTTGAATCTTTCAGCATTAAAAAAGAAGTTTCTTTTACCTTTAAAAGCTGCCCAAGGTGAAGAATGTTGTAAGCAGTGGTGAAGCCATTCTCGACTAGTTACCACCTGACTTAGTTTTGTGGGTACCAGGCAAGACTTGCTCTGTCCTGGCAAGATGGGAATCTTTCTTGTACGCAGTGGGAAAGGCCCCGTGATACGGCTCAGTGCCATCACTGTTTAGATATTAAAATGGTCGATGTCGAAACCGATCTGGAATCCAATCTGTTATGTGAACTCTACCTGCCATGTGCTTGCTGACAGCACTGGGAGTTGTTCTTGCTGAGATTGTACTGTGTACTCCTGTTGGCTGCCAAAGAAAGTATAAGTAAGTTAAGGGAGGGGAAAAAAGGAAGGTGTCCCGTGGAAGAAGAGGAGGCTGAAGGCAGAGCTCATTCCTCCTGAGGGGCAGCCAAAGGGCAGGCGCTGATCTCCTCCCTCTGGTGCCCAGTGACAGAACCCCAGGGAACGGCATGGAGCTGCCCCAGGGGAGGGTCAGGGTGGAGATCAGGAGAAGGTTCTTCCCCCAGAGGGTGGTGGGGCCCTGGCACAGGCTCCCCAGGGCAGTGGTCACCGCCCCGAGCTGGGCTGAGTTCAAGCAGCGTCTGGCCAACGCTCTCAGTCATCTGCTCTGGTTGGGCTGGTCCGGTGTGGGGCCAGGGGTTGGACTGATGGGCCTTAGGGGGCCCTTCCTACCTGGGATATTTTATGATTCTATGATTCTAAGAAGGTTGCAGACAGGTATAACGAGGGAAAAAAAAAAAAGCGGTGTGCTAAAGTTTCCTACAAGGTTATTTACCAGACACATAAATTTATCACATTTAACATTCTCTTTGAACAGCACTTCCTAACATATACGAATATACAACTACGCCTGTACTGAGTTTGCGAAGTTGCAAATCAGATGACTGAAACTCTGCTTGTACAGACAAATGAAGTTATTTTTATGGTGGTGCAACAGTGAAGTGTGCCTGAAGGTTCGGGACAGAGAATAAGAACCTGTAGATGGCACCATTGATGAGCATCACTCGTGAAACTGCAGCTTCACGGAGTCCAGCAAACATCTACAATTTTATAGGAAGTTTTTGTAGCACCTTTCATTGTGGAAAACATTTTTTTTTCCCCTCAATAATTTACTTTTCATGATTTATGCTTTTAAAATAATTAGCATTTTCTCTCTCATCATCAAAGCGCCTTGGCCTAGCAGCAACAGCTCTCTGAACAAAACCAGAACTATTTCAGCAGCTCATGGGAAGTCAGTGATAAAAGACTCCCTGGAAAGGGCACTATCTAGCTGTAATAAGGATCACTGCTATTCCTGGAAGTCATAATTCACAATAAGTTAGCAGTCTAGTGAAAACAGAACCTGAGGTGCTATTGGTCTGTCAACACTATTTAAAGTGTCTATATTTTCTTTTGCAGCGAGTCCAGGATTAATTATAAAATGAAAAAAACCCCAAACTTTTGGTCATACAGAACTACCAAACCTGTTGTGACTTTAGAGTCAGTCTCAAACTCCCATGCGCCAGCAGATGGCTGTTGGATTTGTGTTGCGAACAGCATGGGAGAACGGATGAAATTGGACTGTATCCGCAGTAATAAGCAAACACAATTCTATTTCTGTGGGTTTTTCTACCCTCTAACCATTAATTTTTACAAACTACTTTTTGGGCTGGATTTTCCACTCCGAGCATCTGAGTTTGCACCTTACAAACCTCTAGTGTCCAGAAGAGCAGCTGAAAGTCTTGTTCAGGGCTCTCATCCTGCTGGGGGACTTCAACCACCCCGACAACTGCTAGAAAAGAAGCACAGCAACCTGCAGGCATTCCAGGGGACTCCTGGAGTGCATTGAGGATAACTTCTTAAACCAGGTAATAGACAGCTCTACCAGAGGAGATGCAATACCAGACCTGTTATCAACACAAGTGATACTATTTCTACATCTTCCGACCCTGCGGTAGTTGACCTGGTGATGCTTTTAACAGTGGAAGTGAGCTTTGTGTCATGGTGGTGGGTTGGCTCTGGCTGGAGGCCGGGTGCCCACCAAAGCTGCTCTATCACTGTCCTACTTAAGGGGACAGGGGAGAGAAAAAAACATAATGAAAATACAATGAAAGGCTCATGGGTTGAGACCTTCAGGAATAGGCTGCTCCACCATGGGTTCCCCATGAGTCACAAGTAATAAGGAGGTAGGTAACACCCAACCCACATCTGTCACAAACAGATCCATTGAAGCATGTTTAAATTTCTTTTTATGACAAAGAACTTGTAGAGAGGCAAGGTATCCTAGTTTTCAGCTGGGATGGAGTTAATTTTCACCAGAAGCTGGGAGGGGACACAGCCAGGACAGCTGACCCAAACTGGCCAAAGGGATATTTGGTACCATATGTCATGCTCATACATGACATATAAAAAGGAGGGGGCAGCTGGCCAGGGGGGAGCCGCTGCTGCAGGTTCCAGGGGTGAGCAAATTGCATTATGTATCACCCACTCTGTGTATTCTTTTATTAGTATTGCTGTTGTTATTTCCCTCGCGCTTTGCTGTCCTATTAAACTGTCCTCATCCCAACTCACAGATTTTACCTTTTTCTTCCAATTCTCTTCCCCATCCCACCGGGGGGGGCAGGAGCGAGCAAGCAGCCACGTAGTTGCTGGCTGGGGCTAAACCATGACACAAGGCAAGCACAAGGAACCACGTACGCTGACAGGGCTGAGGGCTTTAACACTGTTTCATGTGACCTCAGCAAAAACAAACTAGGAAAAACATGATCTGGATGAAAATATTAGAGTAACTGCGATATTCGTTGTGAAACTCCGTCAGTATCTGCAATTTTCGTCGGGATTGGCAGTCTAAAGGAGGAGAGGTGAGAGAAGTATTAGCTTCTGTAAAGAGAAAAGAAATAACCTACCTTCCGTGTCCTTGGTGAGCAGCATAAGAAGTTCAGGGATCAAATCACAGCAATAGCAGGCTCCAGGTTAGATATGAGGAAAAACATAACAATGATATGGATAGCTGAAATAGATACTAAAGGAGATTGAGGAACCAGCCCCACCAGAGGTTCTAGGAGGTCAGATAAGACAAACACCTCTCAGGTTTATTGTACACAGTCAGTTC
Source organism: Psophia crepitans (assembly GCA_013399095.1). Taxonomy (NCBI): domain Eukaryota; kingdom Metazoa; phylum Chordata; class Aves; order Gruiformes; family Psophiidae; genus Psophia; species Psophia crepitans. The sequence goes on along the minus strand of VWZZ01005769.1, from coordinate 458,852 downwards.
TGTCCTGAGGCTGGGGCACGGGACAGCTGACCTATTGAGGTCCATTTTCTCCCTTGTTTACCTTAATTTTAACACTTCTTTACAAAAGAATTACATTAGTTTTCTAGAACGCCCAGTAGTACAGAGAAGTAAACCGGTGCTGATGAACAGAAGTACAAATTGACCAGCTTCTCTCTCTTGCCCAGGCTGAAAATATTAAAATATTCACCAAGGAAAAGAAAAAAAAAATGTAGATAAGGTTTTTGAACCACCTGACTTTTGTAATATCAAACATCACTAAAAAACCAAACCCAATATAAACAAAAAGTCCTGTAAGAAAAAAAAAAGAGTTTTCAGTGACTTCAGAAACTCTCTTTCATTTAGAGGACAGTAGAGATTCAAGGAAGGAAGGAGAGGGGGTGTGAAAAAACAAGACTTCCCAAACTTACCTTTCCATAATTTCTTTCCTCCATTTCTGTGAATGATTTAGAAGTCCAACACACTTTTCTTTCTTGTAAGCACCCCAGAATGGCCACACACAGGTATCGAGCTGATGACCAGAGAGCCTCCCTTCTCCTCACCTGAGTGACCTAGGTCTTGCCAGAATTGACCTTGTGCTGCTTTTTCCCTCTCCAGCTCTCAAGATTCCTCTTACTTGATGGGTGCAGGACTCTGTGAGAGAGCAAGATTTGCAGTGCCTGACCTAGGGTTCTCCATGCCCCATAGATGTCCCCAGCATTTCTTCTTTTTCTATGACAGATCTTCTACCCCCTGCAAGTAATCCTATGCTTTTCCCCACAGCCTCTTGAGTGATTCATCATACTCACCCATCTGAGCAGTTCTTAAGCCTTCTTTCCCCTTCAAAAAGATTTTTACTTACATTACCATGTTGCCCTGATCCCTCATCACTGCTATACTTTGTAAATCCTTTCTATAGTTTTGAATTCTTCTCCCTGTTTGCTATGTGAGCCTTGGAAAAAATCAGCAGAATTCAACACTGGCTGCCATGAAGGCAATAACCTAGACAAGGCACAGCTTTATGGCATTTTTAATCATCCTTGTGCATAAACGCTCTCCGCACAGGGGAGGGAGAAGCCACAAGGTCAGGAATGGCTCTGTCATGCTCCAAAGGGCTGGTGTTGCTCTGTGCGTTCATGAGGTGAGAGGGTGTCCATCTAGGCATGGCACACACTCTTCCCCTGTGATTTCAGGCTTCCCATCTCCCAAAGCTGTTCATTATCTGTGCACTAGGTCTTCTCCCCTTTCCTCCACAGCTACTCTTCAAACCCTATCCAACAAGCAGCATGGCCTCAGCAGGACAGTGTCCAATGCTGCCTGGAACAACACATGTCTAATTGTGGATTTGTACCCAGCTTGGACAGGAGGCAAGGCTGGGCCAATGCCTAAACCAGTGAGACCTCCCAGTGTGCCCTGCAGGAGGGCTGTTCTGGGAAATGCCAGGGAGGTCCTGCTAGCCACGAAGTGCTCGTGCAATGGAAGAGCTGACAGCAGCAGGCAGATTTGGACAGGAAAGGAATGAAAATAGACCTCATCACCTCATGAGTAGGGCATGGTCCGAGAGTCTGGAGACTTGTATTCTGGTTGTATCCTCAGTTCGGCAGCTGATCTGCTGAATAACTTTTCCATGTGCTTTGGTTTTCCCACCTACAAAAGGGTGGGAATTAATCTTGCTTTCCTTCCAAATGCACTCTACAGAACAGCTACACGCTAGTTCCATCAGTTCATCAGTGAGGCAGGCAAAGGCTTCCTCACATTGAAATCGCAGTCTGTCTTTACCTCCTTTTATGTGCTAAAGGACTTTGAGGATGCGCTGCCAGCTCACATGGATGGGCGCAGCGGGCAATACTGGTTTGCTCTATACAGTCTTTGACACGAGAGAAGCCATACTGACAGCTGTTATTATTGTGAGAAGACACCATAACTCAGGAACGACCCAAAACCAGATGGAAAATAGAGGGAAAACACAACAGGAATGAGGGATTCCTAGCAATGGGGCAATAACAAGCTGAAGTAGAAAGTTTAAAGTGGCTACTTGCAAACAAAGAGCTTGCACTTTATCTGCCAAGACTGAAAAAACCCAACCTCAAGAAGGCGTGCCAGGTAAAGAAAATAAATCTGTGAAGGGGCAACAGCTCTGTGTCTGAGAGTGTTAGAAGGTGCAGGCTGTAACAGGTTATTAAGCAGATTGGTTTTGAGTAAAACCAAATGTTTATTTCCAAGCCTCTAAAAACTCCAGGCCATAAGCCTACTTAGTATAAAATATCAGGACTCCTCCGTTTTGAACTAAAAGGTATGTGAGTCTGTGAATACTTTGAAATTAAAAGAAGGCAAGTGATAGCTAAATCTATGGCAATTAACTTTAGTAAGAAGCTGTGGCAAGAATTCAGTGTACTGCTGCTTGGTCAAACAGGGACCACGCAAGTCACTTGGCTCAGAGAGGCGGGTGTGGGGAAATCTGCCTGTGCCTCCTCTCTGAAGTGGCTGTATTTGGAATATGAACGTCTTGTCTCCAGAGGACGAGAGAGGAAAAACAGAGAAGCCACATCCTGTGGCATTTCAGCTGACTGGGAAGCAGGAGCCAGACCTCCTCTTGTTCTCAAGTATTGCAACCTGTTTGGGGAGCCAAAACGAAGAGAGACCTAGAGAAACAACAGTCAGGCTCTCAAGCTATCCTCCTGAAATTCAACAGTGCCTTATCACCACCCTCTCCCTTGGCAACACGGCTGGCACATCCTCTCTGCACTGTCTTTGCCAGGAGCAAGGACACGAAGCCTACTACTTACCTTATGCTCCAGCCCAAACTATCTGGATGTGAGAAGCAGAGTACTTGTTCCCATCTCTCCTCTTTATTTTTAAATAAAGGTCCTTCCAACAGCCTAAGTCTGCTGAGGTGGGAACGGCTCACAGACAGGCCACAGACGGAATGTCAGGGAAGCAGCTGCACAGGAGCTGGCAAAGAGAGGTCCCATCCAGGGGTCACTGCGTGCATGGCACACTGTTATGGAGTGTCTCGGTGTCAGCCCTCATGGACAACTTTGTTCCAACACCAGGAAGATGCACTGAGAGTTCACTTCAAAGGTGAGACCAGAACATCTTTCAACTGCAATACTGTCATTTCTGGTGCCCTAGATCTTCCCCTTGCCAAACACATCACTGGTGGCATAGGTCTCTTCCATTCTATGATTATCGGTACAGCGCCAAACCTTCTCGGTAGCCTGGCTGGGAAGAAAACGATGAAGGTGTATCTTTCTCCTATTTTCATTCCAAATTGCATTCAGTTTGCATGGCCACATCCTGCAAAAAAAGCAGCTGATGCTCTACACAGAGGACCAACTATGTCCTTTGTTGAGGCCCCGTCACTGGAAGTGTTCAAGGCCAGGTTGGACGGGGCTTTGGGCAATCTGGTCTAGTGTAAGGTGTCCCTGCCCATGGCAGGGAGGTTGGAACTAGATGATCCTTGTGGTCCCTTCCAGCCTTAACCATTCTGCGATTCTATGAGCTAACTGCGGCCTCCCAGTGCCTGCAAGGGCTGCAGGAAAGCTGGAGAGGGGCTGGTTATCAGGGGGTGCAGGGACAGGCCAAGGGGGTGGGGTTAAAGTGCAAGAGGGGAGCTGGAGCTGAGCTGGGAGGCAGCAATCCTTCCCTGGGAGGGTGCTGGGGCCTGGGCACAGGGTGCCCCGAGAAGCTGCGGCTGCCCCTGGATCCCTGGCAGTGTCCCAGGCCAGGTTGGATGGGGCTTTGGGCAATCTGGTCTAGTGTAAGGTGTCCCTGCCCATGGCAGGGGGTTGGAACTGTACGGGCTTTGAGGTCCCTTCCAACCCAAACCATTCCATGATTCTATGACCAGGGATGGCTAGGACAGCTTAGCCAGAAGACCGCAGAGTCCAACAGGAAGGGCTGAGACGTGGGTGCACTGCTGGTGCTTTGACAGCAGCCTGTTGTGTGGCCCTGGACACACCACTTCACCTTTCAGCCTCCTCCGAACAGCAGGTGATGGTGCATACCTGTGTGCCAGCGCTGTTCTAGACTGGCCCTGCAGAGCTCTTCTGCACATCCCTCACCTTCCCTTCTACCCTCCACTCCCTCTGGCAGAAATATTTGCAGGAACTCAGCAGAGCAGCCAGAATTCTAGCAGTTTTTCCACAGTACAAGTTCAAGCTGGCCTGAGAGCAGAATTGAAAGAGCAAGCAACATATTCTTAAACACAGACCATAGAGAGACACGCGCCCGGCCCCTGGCACAGCTGAGAACTGCCCTGCAGTTACTGCCAGGTGAGGTCAGCATTTGTTGTTTCAGTGGAGATGGGGAGGAGAGGACAACCCTATGCCAAATATCATTCAGGTACCACCTGGGCTGTTGAAGTGATTTCTAGTGTCATCCAGGCTCTATCCCCTCTCCCTCCACGCTCAGCCCTGCCTGCCCTCCTGCATCTTTTACACCACCATAATATACAAGGGTTCCTTGTCACCAAGTCCTCCCCTTGCTCTCTTGTAATGAAAACCAGCTGTGGCAGGCATGTCCCAAACAAAGCCTTTACACATTCCTGGTGGAACTGCCTCCTCACTGCCAAAACCCCCAGACTTTATATTTACTACAGAAAATTCAAAACACAACCACTTTTCCTCCTCCAAGCTGTAATTTCCTCCCTGACAGGCCCATCAAATTTAAGATTTCACGTACTATTCTTATCTCGAGTCCCTGCTTCTCCCCTGCCCCACCACTTAGCAGAGCTGACAGCCCTCCAGCACCATGAACATTGCTATAAGTAGCTTCTGTGAACCAGAGCGGCACATTCTTCCTCCTCTGAAAAAGACCGCAGGTTTGAAGCAGAGATAGGAAAATCACTGTGGTGCAACAAGAATCCGTCTGAACTGTACTAGACCTACTCACCAGGTGGACCTCTGTTTAAAAACAGGCATGTGAACACCTCTCCTCTCTCGCGTTTTACTTTGCATCCTATTTTCCAGTAGTTTTGCCCAGAAACTACTATGGCAAAATTCAGAGGGAAAGCCTGGGCTTGGGATATCTCAGGTCCAGTTCTGCAAACTGAAGCCTGGGTGTTTTGGTTTAGGTTTCTGTGTTGTCCTGCTTTCAGCAGGGATAGAGTTCGTTTTCTTCCTAGCAGCTGGTACAGTGCTGCGTTTTGGATTTCGGATGACAATAATGTTGATAACACACTAATATTTTAGTTGTTGCCAAGCAGTCAAGGACTTTTCAGCTTTTCATACTGCCTTGCTAATGAGAAGATGGTGGCGGGGAGGGGCAAGAAGCTGGGAGGGGACACAGCCAGGGCAGCTGACCCAACGTGGCCAAAGGGATATTCCATAGCGTATGGCATCATGCTCTGTATAGAACTGGAGGACTTGTCAGGAGGTGGCGTAGCTCAGGAACTAGCTGAGCGTTGGCTCTGGGTGGTGAGCAATTGCGCTGTGCATCACCTGTTTTGTATATTCTTTTTGTTATTATTCTCTTCCTTTCCTGTCCTATTAAACTGTCTTTATCTCAACCCACAAGTTTTTCCTTTTTCTTTTTTGTCCTCTTCCCCATCCCACTGTGTGTGGGGAGGAGCAAAGGAACGGCTGCGCGGCTGTTATAGCCGCCCGCCAGGTTAAACCACGACAAAAACAAAGAAAAGCGATAGGTGCCTCCTGGGAACAGAAGGCTGGTGAGCATTTTACCCCTTCGATTCGGCTGTGAAAGCCAAGTCTTGAACTGGGTGTGTGCTGGCACAAAATCAATTAAATTGATTTTTTGGTAGATTGCACTCTGAGAAACCTGGGGACAACCCATGCATTGATCTGAACCACTCCACGAACACCGGCAAGTTATCATCTGTAATTTTTGCTACTCAAAAGAGGAAAAAATAACCATATGCCAGTCCCTGACATAGCCAAGACATACAGGATGAGTTCAGGCACCAGCAGTACTTGTCAATGTATCCTGTTGTAATGTGGTGACTTTTAAGTACTAGAGCAATCTCTGAATGAACTAGCTTGAGTCCCACGCAGCCCCCAACTGCCATACGGGGGGCTTCACATAGGTTTTAGGGTATGCAACAGAGTGCTTTGCACCTCCTTTCTTCTCATAGGGGATAACTGGCACCCACCACTGCCATGCTGCTCTTCTTCCTCACCCTCAGCGGCAACTGACATCAGCAGAGGTGTAAGGCTCTTCTCAGTCACTCCCAAGGACGAGGTAGGTGATGGAGCTCAGCAGAAGCCTCCCGTGAGCAGAATTCGACTCTGCCAGCCACAGACTGCAGTCTGGAAAAGGTAAGGGAGCACAGGGCCGTACGTTTGGCAAGATTTGTGCAGCTTTTTGCAGATAAGGTTTCTTATGCAGGCAGTGCTCACCCCTCAGTCTAGGCCAAGCCTTAAAGCACGCTCCTGCTAAGCTGAGGTCTTCTCTGCCTTTTTGCTGCTCAATTCTCCCCCTATCCAGCAATCTTTGTTATAAGAACAAGGGCAACCTGAGCTACCAACAGCCTCAGTGATGGGGAGAAGGAGTGGTCACCAGCCAGTGAAAAGCAGTAGCACTGTCCTTTCTATCCTGACCATTTTTCACCAGTTGTCTGAGCTCCAGGCCAGCAATTTATCAAAATTTGTTGCAACATTATACAAACGAATGAGGGAGAGTCTGAAAGCAAAGCCAAGCAAAGCAAGGTCAAAAAGCAGCTTCTCCCACAGGATCCTTATTGAGAGCACTACTTCAATAGCCAAGATGTATTAAGACTACCTCAAGGCTTGCTGTCCTGCAAGCTATCTTCAGGCACTCATTTCCATAACGCTGGAATTCTTGAGGCTTAGAAAGGCAAGTCTTCTGTCATCCTGACAGCCAAAGAACAAGCTTTCCTGCCTTTTAACTACTACCTGGTTCTCCTCCTCAGCCCAGCAGCTTTGCTACACAGGCAGCATGCTAGATCATGCGCCACATCCTCCCTACTCCAGACTATCAGCAAACCACTGGGATATCCCAGGAAGGTCAGCCTCGCCAGAGTAGCTAGAAACCGTGAGCAGCCAACACCAGCCTTCATGGGACTCGCTAAAACTTGTACCTGCAGCTACATTTCTCTGAAGGCAATCCTAGCCCCATCCACTGGCATCTCAAAGTTCACGTCCCACCAGTGTTCTTGGCCAATTTACTACAGCGAGTTGACGAGTCTGTTAGAGAAGTCCCAGAGGCATAGTTTGGAAATCCTTACTTCTACCCACCCTCCCAACAGATTTTCACAAATTACTGCCAAACCCTGACAAATATACATGGCACTTTAATCCCAAACCACATGGAGCTTATTTAATTTCTTACCTAATACGAATCTACCTGTAAGATGGGATCAGGAGCGCCCATTCTGCACTGGCCGGAGAAGATCGCTTGACCTCTGGCTCGAACACTGCTGTGGTTACAAGCAATCTGCCTACTCCAGTGCCTTTGAGCCACCAGGTGGGTGGCCTTAGGGAATGACTGAGTCAGAGGTAACCTCTGGCCACCAGTTAGCAGTCAGAGCCAATCTCAGCAAAATCTACATAGGATGTGGTGCTCAGGGTTTGGCCTACGATTTCCTGCGTTACACACAACTATATTACCCTTTAATGCAGAGGCAGAGCCACTCTATGGCTTTTACAGCTTTCTGCACATACCATCTCCAGCACCCAGCTGTGCTCTCTGGAAGATTCCTGGTAACTTTCCTGAGATCAGATATGTAGAATAAGTAGGAAGAGAACCAACACCTTTTCATGATGTCTATGGACACGTCTGTACAGCAATTCTTTCTTACCGAGCCAGACCCATAACGTTACTGAAACAGCATGATCAGGGACCGTAAACAGCTCAGAATAAAGACTTAGTAGAGCAGCATCCTCAGCAACCTGACTGAGGTGAAAGAAGTGACGAACCAGTAGGCCCACACAAGGATGATGTGAACGCACGGAGGTTGCGGAGTGCAGGTCCAGCCACACTCCCCAGCCCTCCCGAGTTCCCAGCACTGGGCTTATGTGCCAAGCAGGTTTCTACTATACACTGTAGGGGAGGCAAAATCCTGTTTCAAATTACAAGCTGTCCCTTCCCACAGGCAATTACTCCAGCAGCTGAAATGTCTGTGATTAATTTGTACAGGAAACTGCTGCATCTCACCTCCTATTTCAGCAGGAGATTTGTGGGGCTGCAGAAAGGCAGGAGTGGCTGCTGCTCGATTTTGCAAGGAAAGCGTGCAGGACACTTCTCTGCAGGGAAGAACTTTCAAGATGGGTCAAGGAATAGTTAAGACAAGGAAAAAAATGACAAAGGTTTGGTGACTTCAAATTGTAATCACAGCAGGCTTATTGATCTTTCATCACCCTCATAAATTAATCAATGTGCAACCTCTTTCCTAAAACATCGTAAAATCCCATAAAAAACATTTTTCATGTTCTTCCAACAAGAGCCTGTGAAGCAGGGCTCGTCCTGGCACAGAACGCCAGCACGTCAGTCCTCCAGAGCTGCGCTGAACCTGCAGGTCACATCAGCCCAGCCACAGAGCCATCCCTGCTAACGCTTGGGCCAGATCCCGCAGTCCTGCTGGTTTTGAAAAATATATATCTGAAATACATGCAAGTAAGGTGAATAACAACACACAGAGAAGGAATTGGAAGGATGCACCATCTCCAGAAAGGAAAGGGGACAAAGAGAAGGGACCGTTATGTGTCTCTGAATGACTGCTATGCTGCTTTGTTCAGCCAAAAGAGCTCCCTCCTGCAAAGTGCTACAGGTTGGTTGGTCACAACCAGTGCCATTAAATCAGGTCACATTTATGACGTGGTTTCAGCAGGGACAGAGTTAACTTTCTTCCTCGCAGCTGGTGTCATGCTGCGTTTTGGATTTGGGATGAGAATAATGTTGATAACACACTGATGGTTTTAGTTGTTGCCGAGCAGTCGAGGACTTTTCAGCTTCTCATGCTGCCCTGCCAGTGAGAAGGCAGGGGGTGCTCAAGAAGCTTCAAGAGGACCCAGGCCCCTTCCGAAGGGGGGACCAAAGGGACATACCGTACTATATGATGCCATGTTCCGTATATAACTGGGGGATGGGCTGGGAGGCAGGGCAGCTTGGGGTCTTGCAGAGCTTTGACTTTGGCTGGTGAGAAATTGTACTGTTAATCACATATTTTGTGTATAATACTATTTTCCTTATTTTGTTTTGTTCTGTTCAATTGTCTTTCTCTCAACCCAAAGCTGTTTCTTATTTTCCTTTTCCATTTCCGATTCTCCCCCCCATCCCAGTGGGAGGGGGGCAGTGACTGAACAGCTGTGCGGCTGTTTTAGCTGCCTGCCAGGTTAAACCACAGCAGCTCAGAAGAGAGGTTAGAGATCACGATAACCTGTGTTGGGGATCTTTCACCGCTGTAATAGTTTAGATCATCTAGTTTTATAACTTAACCTGTGCAGACTCACAGACACATGCAATACCTGCAGCAGAACCTGTCCATCCTTGGAGCAGCACCCAGTGGCAGTCCTCAGCGTACGGCAGCATCCTGGAAAGCTTGCAGAGAAGCTGGAGAACCCAAACCACATCCACCAAGAAGTTTGCCCTTCACCTTCCTCTGATGGCACAGCATAGCACGGAGACGCCAAGGCTGAGGTTGGTACCAGGAGGCAAATTATCATCAAACTATCCAAACCTCACAACCAACTGCTGGAACTCAACAGCCCAGGTGCCAGGGTGACAGTCACTTGCTCCTGATAGCAAGTCCTTGCAAACAAGGATTGAAGTTATTGACATGTAATTTACTCAAATTCAGTTTCTGCATCAACTCCTCCCTAAGCTTTCAAGAAATCATTAATTTCCATTTATTTTTTTTTAATGATTACATTTTGAAACTGTCATTAGGTGTCATATTTCCCAGCACATCTACTCATTCTTAAACTTTCAGAAGACAGCTTTGATGCTTAAGTGATCATCATATTTGTTTAGCTGGATGGAAGCGTGAAGGTAAAATACCACCTCTGATGGAAGAATTGGCAGATTAATTCACTTTCTCTTGTGAAACCAGCAATCAAAGTGGATGAAATAGGTTATTGGTCTAGTCTAGTAGAGCAAATAATCCCGACTTCACAAAGTTCACGACCCATGGGCCACCTAACGTGAACTGTCCTTAAGAATGCTCTTATTCCCTGGCACAGACGAAATGGTTCAGTTCAGATTCTTTGTGAAGACAAGCTTCTTCCTCTCTTCCTGCAAACAAAGATGTTCTAGAAGTAGGCAACTCCAAAGCCAACTGTTGGTTATACATATCTTGTGCTGGGGCACACGGCTCTGACCTTCACAAGGACGCACAGTACTGTTCCCAGTGGTCTCCACCTGCGGGACAAACGTCTGCATTGTGAAAAGCAAAGTTCAGTGAAGAAAACTGTGAGGGGCTAAAGAGGGAAAGGGAAAATAATAAATCAAGCAGGTCAGTTCAAAAAGGGGAGTAACAGATTAGGCAAGGCACTGAAGAAAAGGGTCACGACTTGGACTAAACCACAACTAAATAAGATCAGGAGTGCAGACCAGTTGCCGTAATTTATTTAGAGAAGGCCATTCTTATTCTAGGACTTTAGGAGTGATATACATTCAGTACTAGAAAAAAAAACCAAAACAAAACAAACACCAAACAAAACCCCCAAAACATGCTGCCACTGGTCTGTGCAAACGTGAACGATACGCAGAACACTTGCTATTTCTCACAATGCAAAAGCAAACGAGGGAGAAGGGGAGTGGGAGTGGGTTAAATTGCCAGAAAAACACATCTGAGACAAGCTGAGTGAAATATGGTTTTTATGTGGATAGCACACAGACTGAGGAACTCAGTGTCACCAGATGCTTTGAAAATTAACTGTAAAATTTGTCTAACCTCTTTTTCAGCTGGTTGAATTAGTCCATCAGGGTCTATTAAATGTGACAATATAGATGTCACCTGCAGTTCAGGAAGCTTTTAAACCACCGATTGCTGAAAGCTGGGGGTGCCTCACAACGAAGCACACCTCGAATCTTCTGTTTTCCCTAATCATGAGTGGCCATATGAGACACCGGACACTGGGCTGAATGAGTTGGTATTAAATGTTGGCTGAATGTTCGGTATGACTTGGTATTAAAGTGGTTTTCTGCAATTACAGATCTCTACCTTAACAGAGTTTTAATCTCTTCCAATTCTCTAGCACCTAAAATGCGATCTAGTTAAAGGAAAAAGAGTTATAATGTTAGCTTAGGAATTACAATCAAGAAAAAAGTTAGAAAGGACACACTTGTTACGCCTCACAGGAAAAAGAATGAAGAACATAGGGCGAAACACCTTAAATACGTGAACTTTAATTTAAACTAAAGAACATTGTTCAAATTATTCTTCACCTGGAAAAAAATATTAAAAAAGCGCCAAATTTATAATAAGCAGGATTTTAGTTAATCATTGTAATAAAACTTTATAATTATGAAGCTATTATAGTAGACAACTAAGATTGTAGAATCCTCTTCATGTAGGACCTTCAGGAACAGGTATAGACAAATCATTGTCAAGATGTCTAGGTATGGTTTACGGGTCTAGGTTCACAAGAAGAATCATAGAATCACAGGATGGTTTGAGTTGGAAGGGACCCCACAGCCCATCTAGTTCCCACCCCCTGCCATGGGCAGGGACACCCCCCACCAGCCCAGGCTGCCCAAAGCCCCATCCAACCTGGCCTGGGACACTGCCAGGGATCCAGGGGCAGCCACAGCTTCTCGGGGCACCCTGTGCCAGGGCCTCAGCACCCTCCCAGGGAAGGATTGCTGCCTCCCAGCTCAGCTCCAGCTCCCCTCTTGCACTTTAACCCCACCCCCTTGGCCTGTCCCTGCACCCCCTGATAACCAGCCCCTCTCCAGCTTTCCTGCAGCCCCTGCAGGCACTGGCAGGCCGCAGTGAGGTCTCCCCGCAGCCTTCTCTTCTCCAGGCTGAACAAGCCCAACTCCCTCAGCCTGTCCTCGCAGCAGAGGGGCTCCAGCCCTTGCATCATCTCCGGGGCTTCCTCTGGACTCGCTCCAGTAGCTCCATGTCTGTCCTGTGCTGAGGATTCCTTGTGTCATTTTATCAAATCTTTTCCAGCCTGCATGTCTAGGACAAAATTAGTGAAGACTAAAGAACATGAATCGCTTTCAAAGCAGAGCACACCAGACTCGGCTGGGCATTCTCACTGTGCTCCAGCAGCCTCCAGTTCCCCAGCATCAGGAACTCCTCGTTTCTGGCACAGTTTTCTTCCCGGTGTTGGTAGCCAACAACCCGTCAGCTATCATTAGACAGCAGGTGCTGCCTTGGGAATTAGCTGCTGTAATCTGTTGTAGTAAAGTGATGAAAACATCATTTGAGTTAGATGGTGCAGGGACCATGGGTTACAGGACAACAGATTCAGTTATGGGATTATCTTCAGTACATGCAATAACATAGTGTGTTACGTTTCAGGGCTTGATCCAGAATTCAAAACACTGAATTAAGTCTAAATTACCTCCAGCAGCATTGGACCAGACCAGTAGCACTTGCTATCTTAAAAGCATGGATGCCCTCACTGAAAAAATCAGCGTTTGGCACTGCCTGAGGCCACGGCGAGTGACAGTTCCCCAAAACCGAGGGCATGACAGGCAAAGTACAGGGGGAAAACAGGCGAGCAAGCAGGAAACCAGCCTCGCCACGTCCCCGCTCTCTGCAAGGTTTGTCTGCTCCACTTGAGACTGAGCTGCACATGGAGTCCTACTCGTTCCAAAAGGAAGATCTCAAAAATTGCCAGCACGCACCCTGGGCAGTAACGCTCTAACCTCTTACAACAAAGCCAAATTATAGGCTTTAGTCACCAACAGCTGCAAACATGGCCTCTCTCACCACTGCTGCGCTTGCTTCAAAACTGTATCATCCCCTGCCTCCTTACTGAGCACGGGAAGGATGTGGTTCACCAAGAATCATTTTCCAAATTCATCCCAATTGCTCAATTAATTATCCTTTAGTTTTAACATGAGGAACCAGTTTCTACCTTCTGAAGCATGTCTATTTTTAGTGAAGCATCAATTTTCTCTGTTTTGTTATTCCTTACTCACTGTTAGCCCTGCCCACACAACAAATCTGGCATTGATCACTTGTGGTAAGCAACTATTTTTGGCTTAGGCTAAGAAAGAAGCAAGAAGAATGGTGTAGAGAAAAGGAGTCTTAATAACCAGAAAGAGCATCACTGTAAACCAGAATTCACATGGAGAAAGCAAACCTAGCAGAAAGAAGAGAAAGGAAAAAAAGAAGTATTAATAATATGTAGAAGTGAATGTGTGTTTAGTATCACAGAATCACAGGGTGGTTTGGGTTGGAAGGGACCTCACAGCCCATCCAGTCCCACCTCCTGCCATGGGCAGGGACACCCCCCACCAGCCCAGGCTGCCCAAAGCCCCATCCAACCTGGCCTGGGACACTGCCAGGGAGCCAGGGGCAGCCACAGCTTCTCGGGGCACCCTGTGCCAGGGCCTCAGCACCCTCCCAGGGAAGGATTGCTGCCTCCCAGCTCAGCTCCAGCTCCCCTCTTGCACTTTAACCCCACCCCCTTGGCCTGTCCCTGCACCCCCTGATAACCAGCCCCTCTCCAGCTTTCCTGCAGCCCCTGCAGGCACTGGCAGGCCGCAGTGAGGTCTCCCCGCAGCCTTCTCTTCTCCAGGCTGAACAAGCCCAACTCCCTCAGCCTGTCCTCGCAGCAGAGGGGCTCCAGCCCTCGCATCATCTCCGGGGCCTCCTCTGGACTCGCTCCAGCAGCTCCATGTCTGTCCTGTGCTGGGGCCCCCCGAGCTGGACGCAGCACTGCAGGGGGGTCTCAGCAGAGCGGGGCAGAGGGGCACAATCCCCCCCCTCGCCCTGCTGCCCACACTGGGTTTGATGCAGCCCAGCACACGGGTGGCTTTCTGGGCTGCCAGCGCACACTGCCGGCTCATGGTGAGCTTCTCATCACCCAGCACCCCAAGCCCTTCTCCTCAGGGCTGCTCTCCAGCCATTCTCCGCCCAGCCTGGCGTTGTGCTTGGGACTGTGCCAACCCACATGCAGGACCTTGCATTTGGCCTTGTTGAGCTTCATGCAGTTTGCACAGGCCCCACCTCTCCAGCCTGTCCAGGTCCCTCTGCATGGCATCCCTTCCCTCCAGCATGTCGACCGCACCACACAGCTTGGTGTCATCGGCAAACTCGCTCAGGATGCACTTGACAGATTATTTCACAGACACTTTATACCCTCCTAACAAATTTCTGACTCTGAACAGAGTCAGACAGGGGACTCATCCTGTCTGGAATCTCACCTCTATGTTAACTGCTTTCCTGCCTGGCTGAAATGAAAATAGGTACTAGGGGTACTAACGTGACCCAGATACAGTGTACTCAAGAAAATACTGCTCTGAGTGATGGTCCTGCTACTTGAATGGGAAAAAAGGAGAAGCCAAAAGGAAACATCCTTCTTGTCTACACTCATCCACCTTGTAACGACACTGGCACTTGAAGTGATTTGAAGTGAATGGCTTTAAGGCACAGTCCAGCTCTGTGTTACATGCAACTCTGTCATGGTGACGCCTGCAGCCACCTCCCAACAAAAGTCCTTCAGAAACTATTACAAATAGTCTCGGCCTCTAATTCCAGGTCCTGTCCCTCACCCAGCTCATCTCACATCACCTGCTTTCCTTAAAGAACTTGAGAAAGCAGATCCAGAGCTGGACTAGATGCAAGAGATGAAGCAGCATAAACTGCTCCATCATCAGGATTTAATCTTCACAACCCACCTTGTAACCTGGATCTTAATGAGACTGCCTGAGCTGGGCAGTAAGGTAAAAGAAAGCAGCACAGCCCCTTTGAGCTGCATGCTCAAAGGCGAAGGGCAAAAGATACTGAAAACTGTAAAACTTGCTGGAAAATTGGTCTAAAGACCTATGTTTCTGAGCTTCAGCCTGCTTTATACAAGCCCGTCCACACCATTAGCTCTCTTTTGTGAGCTGTGTCAAGAATTTGAGAGCCGTGGAGCACCCTGTGCTTACTGCCATCCTTAAACACCAGCCGGTGAGAAGCAAGGGACCTCCCAAAATTATGCAAGCCAAAGAAAGCCTGAAACTTGATGACAGTAGTTTATTGGACTCAGGACAGCAAGGATAGACTCGGCTCTGGCTGAAAATGTCCTTACATGTCCTGTAGACTGAGGAACCCACATCAGAATGGGAGGCAAAGACAGAGGCACCAGAAAAGGCTGAAGGGACAAAACAGGAGTGAAAACTATTCACAAACTGCTTATTGCTGTGTACGTATGTGCCTACCAGCTTTACCCTTCAGTCACGCTTTTGATCCGTGCTAGCCCTGGATGTGATCTCCAGCCACGGTGTGTGCGTGAAAGGAAAATGATCCTTATCTGATCTGGAAATCTCATATTCCTGACTCCAGCTGCTGCTCTGGGACTGCTGAAAGAAACAAATCCTCCCAGCCAGGTCAGGTGTTTAAGTAGTTTGAACTAGAATTCACTGCCCCAAACCACAGTTCAGCAATTGCTAAACCTGGGCATCAGCCAGTGCCCCCGACTATTAACTGCTGCAATAACTCCATCAGCATTTTTGTCATCATCTTCTGGAAAAGAGAGGATCTTGAACCAGACAAATAAACAATAGAAACTAAATATCCGAGATGTCTATGATCAGTCCAAACACTCAAGCTGCCCACAGCTATGAGTGCATCCATCGCTCCCAATACAGAGGAGAGAGGGATGGCTGAACCCTGCGGCAAGACATTTCTATCAGTGACAGGCTCCAAAAGAGTTTTCAGGAAAAGAGCACTGATTTGCCTTCCAAACTGTAAGCCAGCACAGCTTCCAGAACAGCTGTCAGGAGCTGGGAGAAGCAGGAACAGACGGTTATGTGTTCGGCTCCACCTAGAAGTCTGCCCCAGAGCCCCAGGCCAAACGCTGCTGCCTACCATCCACTCCCCTAGCTGTGGCCAAACCCGCCGGTATCGCTGCGCCCTCGCCAGCTCTGTGCAAGGTTCACGGGCACTCATCGAGCCCTCTCCCATCCTCCTCCTCTCTGCATCAAACAAACAGAAAAAACACACCAAGATAATACTGGCACATCTTTCTTCTGGATTCCCATGTTCCCAAGCCAGTAAATACCAATTCAGCAGGGTTTTTGTTGTTGTTGTTGCTCACTTTAAGCAGAGAAAAACTGACCTGTTTGGGATTCCGCAAAGACAATCTGAAGCTCATAGAAAGTAAGAGCAGAAAATGGTTCGGAGAACCCCAAATGGTCCCATACAGAGGACAAACCAGCCTTCACAGTACTGAGGGAGGATATGCTGTTTGAGGGAGGTTGCTCAGAAGCCTTCCATTTTTTCAATTACAGTCTCCTTAGGTCATCCCAGGTATGTCATCAGTTCCTCTTAGGTCCTGTTTTTCCCCATCCATTAAATAGTTGGAGCAAAATATCTTATTTCTCCACAGACCTTTTGTCTGGCCAGATTGTCCAGCTTGCAGTTCAGGTCTGCTCGTGGTCTCAGCTAAGACTTGGAGAGCCTGAGCTGGGCAGTCAGAGCTGAGTCTAACCCACGCTGCTTCAGACACCAAGGGAGGCAAACAGAGATGCCTTCCCATGTTCACGCTTGCATTTTGCATTCCTCCTGTTCCCAAGCAGCAGCACCTATGCAGAGCGCCCGCTGCAGTACCATCCATCCCCGCTGTGCAATCACTCCAAGGAGGAGGCAGCAGCTAACTTGATGGAAATGTTCTCCCTTCATCTCAGCAGAGCAGAGACTTTAGTCTTTGCATCCTCCACAGTCGTCACACCTACAATATACGTTATATTGCAGAGGGTGGGGGATATTTAGGGGTTTTTTTCTCCCCTGTTTTAACCTTTTGCTAAGATGTGGAAAGCGAATAATCCCAACTGAGCATTCCTTACCCAGCAAACTTACAGTTGGCTGCTTAATTAGGAATTTAATAAGTGTGACTTAATTATCTCTTAATGAGATTGCTTTATTAATGCCCATGGCCACAGCCCTTTAGGGCTCTTGATCTTGTCAGACCTCAAAAGCTAGGCTGAGTCAACATCTGCATGAACAGCTGCCAATAAAATACCTTGTGCTGCCAGAGGTGGCATTCGAATTTTACTAGACGGCTTCCTTCCCAGGCTGAGCTCCGTACGCTCGCACGGTGCCAGCGAAGCCTTTGCTCTCGGAGGTTCCTCCTCTGCCTGAGATGCAAAGCGCACCACAGCAGGCAAAGGTTTAGAAGTCTTACCGGCCAGGCCGTACTCCAGCTGGAGTAAGTCTAGTTCCCTTTAGGTACTTCAGTGTCCACCAGAAACCAGTTTTCTCCACTTCTGAAGAGTTGCTGTGCAATGCTGCCAGATACCATTAAAACCAGACAACACGACAGACTTTTGGCATCCTCTTAGGTACCTGAAGTACCTATGAAATGCTCCGTGGCCATCTAGCAGTAATATTACTATTAATATTACAAGAGACGCACGTATGGACAACTCTCATTTCTATTCTCAAATGGCTTTTTTCAGTTGTCAGCAACTTCATTAAACTTTAACTCTTTTTTTTAGGTAGAATTTTGCCCTTCTGGTTTCTGCCTAGTATTTTTGGAAAGTTTGGTTCAGGTGTTTTTTAGTTTTAAGGCAGTGAATAGGCATGGAAAAATAACTCTGTTGCCACGATTTAAAAGTTAAAGATTCTGTCGCCTTGTTTTGAGCAATCCCGCACTTCACCCAGAAAAGAGCTTCCAAAGTTCGCTCAGACACGCGCTTGTTAGTTTTCCAGTGAAAACACCTCTCAAATTAGCTGAATCACAGAAATGCCTACTGAGCTAACCTGCCCAGAACCCACTACTTAAAATCCAGCAATAAATCCAGCGATGAGTCTCTTAGGCAATAACCGCTCAATAGCAGCACGGGTGACAGAAGTCATCGCCCTTGAAAGCTGGAAAAGACATTGTGCAGAGCCTGTTCTTCAGGTCAGAGGAAGGTGGTTTAAAGGAAAGGTTGCACCCAACATCTGAGGAGAGGAAGATGGTGTTGGAACAGCCTGTTCCTGATTTTTTTTTTTTTAATTAAAAAAAAAAAGCAAACACCACCCTCCCACCCCAAACGAGTCATGCCGTGAATTCATACAGAGCAGAGCAGCAGAAATAGCTGAAACAGTACCACGGGAGATGCAGCAACACCTGGGGAACAAATGCCTGATGAGGTGACACCTCAAACGGGGGCCTGTAGCTGACAGAACAGCAGCATGAAGCCACAGGTTCAACACAAGTCTCTTACCCAGCTAGTAGAAGGAGAGTAGATATTAGACAACAAAAAGTACCTTCCCCCCCCAGATGGCTACTTACATTCCAGACAAAGCTAGAAATAGACTGTTAGGAAAATCCATGTATTTTAGGACCTTGTACTCAGCAGACCATCTCTGGTCCTTTCAAGGCCTGCTGAGCCTTGATACCACGTTCCCTATCCCGCAGTTTGAAACACCCAGGGTTTCTTACATGCAAACCAGCACATTTTCTCCTGGCCCGCCACAAGATGAAGGTGAGGTTCCTGACAGGCAGTTCATTGCTCTTCCGAACCGCGCCAAGCACCCTGCTCGGTGTCACAGCCAGCACGGACTCCTGCAGCGCAGTACGCTGAGGAAATGGCCTGAGCAGTTTTATTTGGAGCTGACATCTCTGACGGTGAGCTGATGCCTCATGGAAGGCTTCAGAGCAGAGCTGACACTACTCTACAGCAGAGCAACTTCTGTTTCCTTCCCCCCTTGCCATGGATCCTTCATGTACAAAACCAGCAGAAGCTGTCTTGTCAGGGATGGTGTACAAAGCAGTAAACTGGAAATCAGGGGCCCAGCCACTTCTCTTGACTTTGCCACTCTTCCCCTCTACCTCCCTAAGGTAGTTGCCACTTCTCTGCATTCACTTTTTATTCTGCTCCAAAGGTATCTATTCTGTACAGGTCACAAGCTCTTCAAACCATGGGCAGAATCTCAACATATGTATGTTTCCAGCTTAATCCAATGGAGACCATGACTAAAATATTTTAAACAGATTCACAGGATGGTTTGGGTTGGAAGGGACCTCAAAGTCCATCCAGTTCCCACCCCCTGCCATGGGCAGGGACACCCCCCACCAGCCCAGGCTGCCCAAAGCCCCATCCAACCTGGCCTGGGACACTGCCAGGGATCCAGGGGCAGCCACAGCTTCTCGGGGCACCCTGTGCCAGGGCCTCAGCACCCTCCCAGGGAAGGATTGCTGCCTCCCAGCTCAGCTCCAGCTCCCCTCTTGCACTTTAACCCCACCCCCTTGGCCTGTCCCTGCACCCCCTGATAACCAGCCCCTCTCCAGCTTTCCTGCAGCCCCTGCAGGCACTGGCAGGCCGCAGTGAGGTCTCCCCGCAGCCTTCTCTTCTCCAGGCTGAACAAGCCCAACTCCCTCAGCCTGCCCTCGCAGCAGAGGGGCTCCAGCCCTCGCATCATCTCCGGGGCCTCCTCTGGACTCGCTCCAGCAGCTCCATGTCTGTGCTGTGCTGGGGCCCCCCGAGCTGGACGCAGCACTGCAGGGGGGTCTCAGCAGAGCGGGGCAGAGGGGCACAATCCCCCCCCTCGCCCTGCTGCCCACACTGGGTTTGATGCAGCCCAGCACACGGGTGGCTTTCTGGGCTGCCAGCGCACACTGCCGGCTCATGGTGAGCTTCTCATCACCCAGCATCCCCAAGTCCTTCTCCTCAGGGCTGCCCTCCGTCCACTCTCCGCCCAGCTTGTAGTTGTATTTGCAATTGCCCCGGTCCATCTGCAGGACCTTGCTTTTGGCCTTGTTGAACTTTATGCAGTTCACACGACCCCACCTCTCCAGCCTGTCCAGGTGCCTCTGGATGCCATCCCTTCCCTCCAGCGTGTTGATCGCACCACACAGCTTGGTGTCATCAGCAAACTTGCTGAGGGTGCACTTGATCCCTCTGTCTATGCTGCTGACAAAGATTTTTTTTAAAAATAGGGAGTGATGTTTCCCCTTTTCTAGCCAGTGGGAACTTCACTGAACTGCCACGACTTCTCAACTATGATGGCTAGTGCCTTAGCAACTTCATCAGCCAGTTCTCTCAGGACCCTTGGATGCATCTCATCAGGTTCCATAGACTTGTTTTGTAGGAGAAGCAGGTCAGCTTCTCTTCTTTCTCTGTTCTTGAAGGCTAAATGCTTTGTAGCGCATTCCTGTGTCAGCTACTCTGGACAGTGCAACATTAAGGAACCATCTCTTGCTCTTCTGTCCCAAGATCTAAAAGTATCTCTGGCCATTGGGTGACAACCACAGAAGGATAAAGAATGGACCCCACCACTAAGATGTTCCAGAGCATGAGCAGCAAGGCTGGCTTTTGTCACTTGAACTCACCTGTCACCCATTTCCAGGCACCTGCACTACAGGAAACTGTCAGTGCCACTAACACAACCTGTTAAAAGACTACAGAGCCTAACTGACCCTCTGGCCCTGGCTCCAGCCCCACCAAGCCAATGGGGCCATCTCCTCAGGCTTCAAGTGGCCTGCATTCCCTAGAGCAGCTGCATCACGACACATTGCACCGCTTACCAGTAATGTTTCCAGGCACACCTAAATCTCCTGGGCTAGTGACTACATCAAGCACCACATCCTGGTAAACGCACCATCAGGAAGTGAGGCTCACCAGTGCGTTCGATCACGCTGTGCTTTGTCTGGGATGAACAAGGTGCAGCCACCCTTCCCTCCACGCTTTCACCGATCCCATGGCCACTGCTTTGCCAACTGTCCCAATTCATGCCTCCAGCCAGTCTCACAAGCAAGAGGAGAACCTGATGTTCTTCATCACTCTGCCCGTGCAAGGACAACCTTCCTGAGCGGGTAGCCCAAGTTCAACAGACAGGGTACTCAACAAGAAACTTCAGGGAACTATCTCCTCTTCCTCCTTCTCTCTGCTTTTACTGTACCTTGCTGAACACTCCCATTTTCTGTCCTTCCATGGTGAATGCAGCTGTGAGAGCCACAGAAAAAAACAGCTGGCCCAAAAGCAAGCAGCAGCAGCCCCCTCAGCTCATCTTCAGTTCTCCCAGCTCTTCTGAGCCAACAGGAGAAAACCTGCCCTCACACCAAAGAAAAAAAACCAAAACTAACAACAACAACAAAAATACCAGTGTTTCACCCTCCCTTCTGCTGCCTGCGCTCACAGACCGTCCAAGAGGAGCGGCACGAAGGGCAGGCAGCAGCTACGACCCCAAGCCACCAGCATACACGCGGGGAAGAGGAAGTTATTACCAGGCCCCAGTAACACAAACCAGCTGCTGCTGGGCTCGGGCAGGCACGGCTCACCCGTGCTTGGGGCTGAGCAGCAGCTCTGCTTGGGGAACCTTCTGCTTTAGCTTGTGGTCCAGATTCCCAGTGAGCGAAGAGGTACCTTAGGAGGTCCCAAGGAAATCAGCACCCGACCACGCCAGCATGACCTTTCTCTCCAGACACCCCTTTTTCTCTAGCTTCTGCTGGCTCTAATAGGTGATGCTGCAGCACATCCCCAACACGTGGCAGCTGTACCTAAAACGTACTGGCCAGGCACTTTGGTTGGAGAAAAAGAATAAAGCAAAAACAAACACAAAAAAAGGCAGTCAGCCTTCCAGCGACCTGCCTTGGCACCTCAGCTTCAACTCAACTTGCAGCACAGGTTGCTCCATCTGTCCCGCACCCTTGCCCAGCTCCACCAGTGCCATCCAAAGCCAGCTGTTAGAGGCAAGGGGCTCTCACGAAGCCTACACAACCCCATGAGAGGAATTTGCACTGGAAGAAGCCTTCTCCATAGGTAGGGGATGAAGGAAAGAAAAGGTGAGGTGATTTAAAATCCACCTTCCCCAAAGGTACTCCTGTGCCCTGCCCAGTGATGGCTTACCTGTCAGGACCACCAGAACCTTGCGGAAGGACCAATGTCAGCGATCCTGCGACCTCCTCTCTCCCACGGCACACGGGTGGCCCAAGCCAAACGGTTGCACAGAAAATAATTTTCCTGTTGTCAGAGGCCAAACTCATCTGTGTAGATATTACAGCAGCAGGCTAACCATGCAGCCTGCACCCCCGCCCAACCCACACAGGACCACGACGCAGGCAGGTCAGCTCCAGCCCAGGTTTTTTAAAGAGCACAGTGAGGTTAAAACTGTCCCTGCCTGCTTTTCTTTTGGGTTTAAAGCTCCTCCACGACGCAGCTGCTTTTAGCGCAGATTTGTTATTAATTTCATCTGCATTATGACCTCCTCAGCTCACTGGAATGACCAGGAAACCCACGGAGAGAACAAACAGACAGTACACGGCAGCGCTGCAAAAGGTACGTAGTCGTTTGTTAAGTGGGGTTTAGTTTTAATTAGCAGTGGTAAAGGGGGGTTTGTAGTGTAATAAATCTCAGAATAAGGATTAGCCTCCCTGTGGCACCTCGCTGGTCATTTTTGGCAGGAAATGGCAAGACATGAAGGAATATTAAACCTCACCCTCCAGGGCTGGAGCCACACAGGTTCAGAGATGTGGAAGAGACATCTCACACGTGCCTTTTCATGCAGGAGTAGTCGTGCATTTGCCTTTGAATAGAGCAGCGACATCTGTGCTGGCAATGGGTGAAGTATATATAGTTCAAAGCTGTTGTGGGTGACAGTTCCTAGACCAACACATGCACACACACACGCACACATGGTGTGGGGTGGGAAGGAGCAGCACCCTACACTAGGGAGATGAGGCAGTCTCACCTGCGGTGCTCTCTCCCTAGTGAGAGATGATCAGAAAGAGCTTTAAAGCTGAGCTAGGAAAAGGACAAGGTAACGGAGCAAACCTTTACATGGTCTTGCGGCCAGAAACTGCCTCTGTGACCCTGCTATGTGGATCAGCAAAGCCCAATATTTTCAGCTAGCAACTCAAGCCAACAGGGTAACACCACCTCTCCAGGACTAACATCAGGTACCTCCAGGAATGCTTTTGTTCGGGCTTTTAATTCCCTTTGCAGACAAAATTCTGTACAAATGCACGCAGAGGTGTATTTCTCTTCCATCTGGCTAGCAATCTTGTACACCAGGATATGAAGACTACTAGCCCAGCCCGGTTAAGAAAGGACTATTTTTCCTGGGAATGCCTCATTTTTCTTTTCCTTTAGCATGTACACAGTTCTCTCCAGGTCATCTGATTTCTTCCATCATTCATTACCTCTTCACAGAAGAGTTCTCAGGTCATCCTGAGAACCTCCTGGATGGGGCTTTGGGCAATCTGGCCTAGTGTAGGGTGTCCCTGCCCACAGCAGGGGGTTGGAACTAGATGACCCTTGTGGTCCCTTCCAACCCAAACCATTCTGTGATCCCATTCACCTGCAGGACTGTTCTTGCGCTACATTACCCTGCAAGGTTTTGAGTTCCTGTAGGACTGCTACTCCTTCCTTTGGGAGATCGTTACACAGTCTGACAGCTCTCAGTAATGCTTTTCAGAATTGCCCACTGGCTAACAAAACTGCAAACATGCAAAGAAAAAAGCACACTCCACCAAACCCTGCCCACACTGATGGCAGAACCAAGGCTCACAGCTAGAAAAAACCCCCACACAGGTTGTCCCAGTGCAAGCCATGTGCATCTGCTGCCCATGTGGAGCCCTCCATCCCTTTCAGCCACTGCTCCCCTTCCTGCTTTGGTTCACATGCATGTGGTTTCCAACTAGTGAGATCATCTTTTGAAAAAGCTTTACGCTTGGCTACAAACAGATCCCAGGGCTGCGTGTGATCCAGGAGAGGCACGGAGACTGTGTTAACGAGGCTCACCATTTCCTCCTCAATGGGATGCTCACTGCATGTTACAAACTGCTGGGGGACCAGATTGCTCTCTCCTGCAGAAGAGTCCCTCTACTTCTTCTTGCAGACTGAAGTAGAAAGTGCAAAACTTCCCGCAGAAATTCCCGCGGCAGCTCTGGACCACAGGAACCTGCCTGACCCTTGCGGGCACTTCACCCCAGCTGGGGGCTGGGCCTTCAGGAAAGCTCCAGTGAAAACTGACCCCTCCAAGGTTCCATTCCCAGGGAAGCTCGTTTTTTCTGAAGATCTTTAGCCCAATACTGAGGGCAGTCTAAATACTGAAGACACCTAGGAATACGCAAAAACCTTCAGTTCTTACAACATCCTTGCAATACACTTTGACCCAGCAAACGGGAGAATGAGATAGGAGAGCTGGGGTTTAGCCCACAGGTCAGACAGCCTCTCTGCCTGGAACCTGTAGACATTGGCCTGTAGCACACTGTGCTGCTGCTTGTCTCTCACTGTCGGGAATATTCACCAGGGTGCACGTAGGAGCAATTTAGAGCCATCTTCTAACAGCAACAGGTCCCTGTAACTGAGCTGGTCAGAAGCACACCGCACATTCACCCAGAGCACACGTGTCTTCTGTTTACCCCGCGCGCCTTGACCAGCCGTATCAGCACGTACCTGCATAACAGGCTTTACCTAATCCTGATTCAAGTCACCAACACGGATTTAACTGCTCCCCAACAGCACTGCCCTGTGCGCTGACATCAGCAGAGCTTCCTCCCCGAGCAAACTCTATTTTCTGGTACTTTACAGGCTCATCTGCTTGCTGACACCACCTGCATTGACCAAGGATGATCAGCACTGCTCAGAAACATGCCTACGGGGTGGGGGGAACGTGAGAAATCACACCACAACTCTGCATTTCATGCCCCTGTTTAGACAGTTCTGAAAACTAAACTGCAGCAGTGGCTGAAATCTCAAGATCTGAGAGCAGAGTTTGTGATTCTAACTCGAGAATTTGGATAAATCTTGATTTATTTTTCTTAAACTAGCCATGAATAGTCACTTCTAAATGTGAGCATTTTCACGCTGAACAAGCCTCCTCCTTCCTTCTCCATGCCTTAGGGCTGTAAGAGTTGTGCAGGAAGATTTAACAGCGTTTACATTCACAGCCTTGGGCTCTACAATTTCATCTGCATGCAGTAAAGAACAGGAACCACTTGCATAAGTCCATGACCCTCCAACCAGGTATTCAGTTTCACCTGTCCCAGCCTGAAGGGGTTAAAGTATTCATCCCCTTTTCATGAAGTTATTTGTTTGCTTTTTCAAACAGATTGTACAATCCCCTTGTGCTGGTTTTGGCTGGGATAGAGTTAATTTTCTTCATCGGAGCTGGTATGGGGCTGTGTTTTGGATTGGTGCTGAAAACAGTGCTGATAACACAGGGATGTTTTTGTTACTGCTGAGCAGTGCTCACACAGAGCCAAGGCCTTTTCTGCCTCTCACACCGCCCCACCAGCGGGATGGCTGGGGGTGCACAAGGAGTTGAGAGGGGACACAGCCAGGACAGCTGACCCCAGCTGACCAAAGGGATATTCCACACCATATGGCATCGTGCTCAGCATACAAGGGGCTGGGGGAAGGGGAAGGGGGGGACATTAAGAGTGATGGCATCTGTCTTCCCAGGTCACCGTTCCATGTGATGGAGCCCTGCTGTCCTGAGGATGGCTGAACACCTGCCTGCCATGGGGAGCGGGGAATGAATTCCTTGTTGGGCTTTGCTTGTGCACGTGGGTTTTGCTTTACCTGTTACACTGTCTGTATCTCAGCCCATGAGTTTTCTCACTTTCGCTTTTCTGATTCTCTCCCCCATTCTGATGGGGGCGAGTGAGCGAGCGGCTGCGTGGTGCTCAGCTGCCGGCCGGGGTTAAACCACGACACCCATCCCAACAGCTTTAGTCTTTTTAATTGGGACTAGCAGGATGCTGGGCAAGTTCTGCGTGCTAGCAAAGGACCTCTCCTTCAAACACACTTCATAATTCAAACATAACTGCAGCCAAGACACAAGCTGAACATCACTCAGGGCTAACCAGGAAGCTCCAGATCAGGTAGAGACTTTTTTCACAGATCTTTTGGGGTGTCCCTGCCAGAGGAAGGCTGAACAGGCAAGCTCCAGAAGAGCTGCCCCACAGCACAACCTGCTGGCATCTCTCAGCCAAGGCAGCACTGCTCTAAATCCAGCCTAGCAGCCGCACAGAAAGACAAGCTCCAAGGACATCAAACTACAAGGAAGTGGACTTAAAACGCTCTAGAGCAAAGACCAGCTTTGCCCATAATAACTAACTATCCAGCAAGACCAAAAAGTCAAAGCAGACTGAACTACTTAGGCCTTCTAACAGATAGGAACCGTTACAGCTCTAGGCTTTGCTGTTGTTTAGCCTGGCTTCTTCTAGAGAAGCACAAACTCACAAGCCCATACTTTGTGCAAGATTAAAGGATTTGCTTTTTGAACCCACAGGCCAATTTCAGCCAAGCGCAACAAAGGTAATTGAGTTTCATGAGACTTAGAAGCCATGGAAAGGAGACAAACAGAATTGCCCTGGTCAGGGGAGATGCTACAATATGAACTTGCCTTTCCTGCATGCCAGAGAACCCACAGTGGAAAAAGCCCTTAGGAACGCTTCAGTAGGACAGAGCTCAGGTTTCCTATTTTCATGCCAGAAACCAGCAGCCACTGGACAAATCCAGAGAAACCAACTCCACAACACGTCTGTTTCCAGAGTTCCCAAGGTGTTTTCCGACTCACATGCATTAGTTGTTTTAAAGGATATGCGTAAGAGCTCTGCACACGCTCCCCAATTGTTTTGACACCTCGTGGCATATTACAAACTCACATTTGCAGTCAAAAGGTTTTTCATTCCTGTTATTCCTTTAAATGTTTTAATATTCCATTATTTCCTTTCTTCTCTGCTGTCTAGAATAACATACGTCTCATATAGGCAATTAAATAAGAGGGAGGTGGCACTTTGAATTAATCTAAGTTTAATTCCAGGATTTTCCTGTGTTTTATGGAGAAAGAGGCCATGCAACATTGGTCGAAGCCCAATGTGCGTCAGACATGCTAAGCTTCACAGCAGCGGGATGTTGTTTTTGGCAGTCCCTTGGCAGATGTCTTCTAGATAACTTGGTAGGACCCCGTCCATTGTTATATTGTGAATTCTGCAAGCAAGCTTTCGAAGGTGTTGCATTTCCTTGGCTAACATACTTGCTATTAACTATTGCAACACTACAGCATGAAATGCAATAGATGCGCCACCATTTGTGGCCTCAAAACCAAAAGCAACGAAGCCATTCCAGGAGCCTGGCTTTAGCCCAAACAGAAACAATAGGTTAGAGGTAGAAACAACCAAGTGAATGTTTGCTGCTAGTGATCCCCAACACAAAAAGAGCCAGAAGGGAAGAAATCCTAATTGCTTTGGATTTGCACATCAGTCCGCTGCTACAGAAGAGCCCTTCCGAGGACTGCACGTGCAATCGACTTTCCACGGTCCCACTGCTCTCCTCCTTCAATGCTCATGAGTAGCCAGATGCAAAACAGAACCAGCAAAGCAAATCTTTGCAGCTAGGTTTCAATATACAAGCCAGAAAACACACCTTGACTTACAGAGGCCGTGCTCCAGCCCAGCATTTTTATTTTTTTAATGCCTAAACTGAGCTAGTACAAAACAAAACCACTGGAAAGCAAAGAAAAACCTACTTGATGTTTCTCCAGCTGGCACTGCACTTTGAGCACCACTGCAATAGGATAAGGGGTAATGGTTTTAAACTACAAGCAGGTGGATCCAGACTGGATATAAGGAAGAATTTTTTTATGGTGATGGTGGTGAAATGCTGGAACAGGTTGCCCAGACAGGTGGTAGATGGTCCATCCCTGGAAATATTCAAGGTCAGATTGGATGGGGCTCTGAGCAACCTGATCTAGTTGAAGATGTCCACTGCAGGGCGGTTGGACTAGGTGAACTTTAAAGGTCCCTTCCAACCCAAACCATTCTATGATTCTACGGTAAGCGTGAAAAACTTTGTGCGCAGAAATGCATTGAGATAAGACTCGCTCTGGTGCTCAGCCTTATACTAAAAAGCTCAGTTTCTGCTGAGAAAGTAACTCACAGCTGGAAGTTCAGTAACTCAAGTAAGAACAAAAAAAGACAGGCTGTGCCAGTATCTGAAGAGAAGACCTGGACGTAAACATACCAGGGCTGTGGGAACGGCAACAAGCTCCTGTTGAGTACTCACCTTCCTGTAAGAACCTGTTAAGAAGCCACAAAGATTTTTATGGTGGTGGTTTCTTTCAGCTATGATGTAGTTGCAATATTCTCAGCATGTCCATGAGAAACTCTAAGACTCTTGTAAATAGAATTGTAACCCAATTCCAACTCTTGTAATTATATCGTACCCACTTAAATTACCCCCAAAGGGTTTTGTTTGTTTTTAACAAACCAGTCTAAGAAAGTATCTGGTTTTAGAAAAGAAAACTCTTTCAGAGTTTTGTTTAAAGCCCCCTTCGTCTCTTCCTTCTCCTCCTACTGCCTCCAAGAAATCAGTACAGGAGTCTAATATCCCTTCAAAGAAGAGAATAAAAACCAGTGTACCTTCACAAGCTTCCAGTTCACAGCATCTAGTGTCAAACTCTGCGTCCATGAGCAGATCCACAGAGAACCAAACAAACAAGACCACAGCTAGCGCAAAGTTCATCCAAAAATCTCCCCATTTTCAAGATGAGCAATTACAGGTCAGATGATCATAGTTTGCAACTTAAAAAATAAAAATAAAACACTGCAGAGCGCTAGCAGAACAGCTGCAACACTGACCCTTTATGCAGGAAGGCACTTGCTACAGACAGGAATTCACTTACATAGTCAGGGATCAATCACAAGGGAGAGCACTATTGCCTGGATTCACTGCAAGAGTTTATCCAAGAGGCCTAAATGAGGAAAAAAAAAAGAAGTGAGGTGAATTTGAGGTAACACCCATCTCCTTACTTGAGAGGAGACAGCTCTTATCTCAGTATCTAAGAAGTAGAGCTCGCAGACCACATGCTTAAGTCTGTGGTTAGTGATTCACCCGCTTAAGTCACACAATTAAGGTGAAATCTGAGATCCCCATGTAAAGATAACCCTCTGTACTTCGATAAGTCTCCGGGCTTTGTGGTTGTACAGCAGCATGTGCCTGAACGCGCTGACAGCTCAGAACAGTCGCGCTGAGAGGCAAACAGTCCCAGGCGTCTCAACAGGGTGCAACTCCCAAGCTACGCCGGGGGACGTTCCCAGAACCCTGTTGCATATATACTGCACACAGATGGCTCCTGGAAGACGGCAGAAATCAAGATTTAGTTCCCTTCTGCTGAGGAGAAACCAATCAAAAATAACCTTAAAATACAGTAACATTCAGTCCCTGAACTTTTTCTTTCCACTCCAGGAAACATTGTGCGAATTTTGTGGCTTATACTTTAAGCCTTCCAAGGACGGAGACCCCCAAAACCACACTATCCTTTCACCCTGAGAGATCCTCTAACCCTACTGGCATACAGATGCGGTCCATGAGAAAGCACTGCAAAATGCAACCTGATGCTGACAGCCAAGTCATCCCACTTCCAAAGCAATCTCTTTCCTCAACACGCTCTGCGTGCTGGAATTTTGTTCTCAAAATTTGTATTGGGTAAGATTTAGGAAACTACCTCCCACCCATTTCTTTCAAACAACCTCTTGCCTCTGCTGCTCCTGGGGCAATCTGCAGTTATTTTCATAGAATCCTAGAATCTCCTGAGTTGGAAGGGACCCCCTAAGGCCCATCAGTCCAACCCCTGGCCCCACACAGGACCAGCCCAACCAGAGCAGATGACTGAGAGCGTTGGCCAGACGCTGCTTGAACTCAGCCCAGCTCGGGGCGGTGACCACTGCCCTGGGGAGCCTGTGCCAGGGCCCCACCACCCTCTGGGGGAAGAACCTGCTCCTGATCTCCACCCTGACCCTCCCCTGGGGCAGCTCCATGCCGTTCCCTGGGGTTCTGTCGCTGGGCACCAGAGGGAGGAGATCAGCGCCTGCCCCTTGGCTGCCCCTCGGGAGGAAGCTGTAGGCCGCCATGAGCTCTGCCCTCAGCCTCCTCTTCTCCAGGCTGAACAAGCCCAGGGCCTTCAGCCTCTCCTCATACACCTTCCCCCTCCAGACCCTTCCCCACCTTTGTTGCCCTCCTCTGGACACTCCCCAACAGTTTTATGTCCTTTTTGTGCTGTAGCACCCAAACCTGCCCCCAGCACTCGAGGTGAGGCCGCCCCAGCGCAGGGCAGAGTGGGACCATCCCGTCCCTGGCCCGGCTGGCAATGCCGTGCTTGGTGCCCCCCAGGACACGGTTGCCCTTCCTGGCAGCCTGGGCACACTGCTGGCTCATGTCCAACTTGCTGCTGACCAAGACCCCCCCAGTCCCTCCCAGCACGGCTGCTTTCCAGCGTCTCACCCCCCAGGCTGTCTGTACAGCCAGGGCTGCCCCTGCCCAGGGGCAGGATCCGGCCCTTGCTCTTGTTAAATGTCACACGGCTGGTGATTGCCCAGGTCTCTAACCTGTCTAGATCTCTCTGCAAGGCCTCTCCACCCTCAAGGGAATCAACAGCTCCTCCCAATTCAGTATCATCTGCAAACTTGCTCAGAACACCTTCTAGCCCTACATCCAGGTCATTTATGACAACATTAAAAAGAACTGGCCCTAAAACGGAGCCCTGGGGAACTCCACTAGTCACAGGCCACCAGCCTGATGTAACCTCGTTTACCATAACTGTGGGCCCAACCCATCAGCCAGTTGCTCCCCATCGCATTATGTGTTTGTCAAACCCTGTGCTGGACATTTTGCCTGGAAGGATACTGTGAGAAACAGTATCAAAAACTTTACTGAAATCCAAACAAATAACATCAACTGGCTTCTCTTGGTTCACTAGATGGGTGACCTTGTCATAAAGGGAAATTAAGTTTGTTAAACAGAACCTTCCTCTCACAAACCCATCTTGGCTGTGACCAATGATGGCATTGTCAACTTCGTAGACTTCTTGCTCATCATCAAGCTGAAAGTAACGTCTTCCAGGGTAAAGATCCCCTCCAAACTCTAAACAGCCAAAGAATTTGGATAAATGATGAAACCAAAACTCGACAGCTCAGATTTTGAGGTTTGCCTGTTATCAGCCTCAAGATTACATGCCAGCAGGATTAAAGAGCCAACTAATTCAAAGTGAGAGACAAGCTATCAATCTGGTTTAAAAAAAGATACAACGCACCTTGATTCAGCATTTTGCTATTGGTATGTACATGTCATTCAAATAAGATGCATCAATCACTGAAAAATACTTGCTGAAAATAAAGTGTTTTCAACCCACTCTCTCAGCTGCAGATCTTAGGAGGTGAGCTGCAACTGCACGTGCAATAACATTTCCAAACTACCAGCAACTCTGACCTGGTCCTAAACGCAAAACAAAAACCAAAATAGAGTCTGACGCTCTATGCATGAGAGATAATAAGCAGTGAAACAGGTCCGCATACCTGGGAGACTGGCAGCATACTGCTCTGAATTTACAGAGGAATACTCTGGAAGATGATCAGCACTTTCTGTGACACGTCCGTAATTCCACAGCGAGGTCTTCAAAGCCCCTAGACTTGGAATACTGGAGTAGAGCTCATTTGCTTAAGCCCCCAAAGCCCACTTGCCTGCTTCTGAACTGGCAGGGACAGCAACGACAACAGAAATGCAATAAGATATGCCCTTCCAGGGCCCCATTTATTAAGTGAATACAAAAATAAGATCATTTAAGTGCAAAGGCATAGTAATCCACTCTATGGTGAAAAGGATATCTTGGGTTTGCAGTAAACAGAGTTTACAATGCCTGGTAAATAGGTCTCCTGATAAGCAAGAAGCGTACTGAAACATGACAGACATTGGATTAAAACTTCCCTGTTGCAGCAATACTCCACACTTCTCATCTGACAATTTCAGAGCACCGTGCAAAAGACAAGACCACCCTTTGCTCTGTTTTCAGATGAGCACACTTGAAAATAATGAAACTAATAAAACACAAGGAACTCGCACCGTAAACAGTTGAGGAAGCGCCACAGCATTTTCTGAGGATGATGGCTTTACCCCTTGTTAGCTTTGTTTTACAATTAAAAATAATGGCCAAAGCTATTGTGCATTATGGAAGTTTTAAAAATGACTACTTTTTGTTTACAGCAACCTGTTGCACAGTTGAATAAAAAAATTATCTTTTTTTTTTTCCCTTAATACAGTACATGGCATTTCTCCTCAATTGCACCAGAAGTAAATTTGGAAGCACTTTCAGTTTGTGTTATAGGCAAAGGGGAAAGAAAAACAAGTCAGGCAGGCTTTCAGTCTCCTTTTCATCTCTGTCCACTGTTTTATCCCCATCCTTTCACATCTCCGAGTCCACATACATTCCATTAATCAGGTAATCCACTTGTGTGTAATCCTTCTTCTTGTAGCTCTCGTAGGCCTGCATAAGGAAAAGAACTATAACAGTTATGAAAAAAAACGTACCAACTAAAAGCACTGCAAGCAGCGAGCTTTTATCCACCAAGTACTGAGCCAGGGGCTCAGCAGCAATGAGAAGATACTCATTGTTCGTGTCTCGAGTTTCTGCAAGCCCCGAAGCTGTTGTTTTGGGTGCATCTGCTGGAGCTGTGGTTGCTGAAAAAGTGTGAGATGTTGACTTTATCTCATGCCCAGTCACAGTTTCTGCTGTGGAGGCAGTAGTTAAAACCGTGGCACCTCTTGTAGAGCCTCGAAGAGAAGGTGATTTACTTGAAGATGACGTGGTTGTACTTGTTTCTGGCTCTAGATGCAGCAATGTAGCAACAGACAGTGAATTCGGAGAGTGCGAATTCTCCACGGAGGTGAGCGACATGGAACGAGTGGAAGTAGTAGTAGACGTTCCTGCATCCTGTGGGATGAGGGTGGTCAGTGTTGTGCTCAGTCTCTTCAGGCCAGCGGTGGGGCTACTAGAGCGGGGAGTGCTAGTTGTGGTGGTGGCTATGTTAAATGGCTCTGTTGGAGACGTTTGAGGACCTGCTTCAGAAGTGACAGTGAGGGGAGCAGGAGCAGAAGTGGGGGACAATACCAAGACAGAGCTACTATTTCCTGATTTTTCAGTGGTGGTTACAAGCTTGGTGACACGGCTGGAAGTGGAAGCAAGGATGTTACCAGAGGTGGGAGAAGAGGCAGTGGATGACACAGCTTCAACAATGGGACTAGAACCTCCAGGGGTATTTGAGACTTTGGCAGTTATTTGATAAGCTGTAGTGAGGACAGTGACATTTGGAATGATTGCTGTTATGGCAGTGGTGGTGGTCTCTGTGGTGGTGGTGGCAGTGGTAGTAGTCTCTGTGCTGGTGCTCTCGGTGGTGGTGGTGATCGCAATTGTTTCTCTTGCATTTGTATCTCCACCCTCAATCCCAAGCAAGCTGCGAGTCCGAGCAGTTAATGAAAACAGGTTTTCCACATTGCGTCGGTCAGCCCGTGCATTCACCATCCTTTCCTTTTTCTGTGGATAGATTTGTTGGTGGAACAGGACTGTTTCCATTTTCCCACTGACAATTTCTTCTAAAAGACAAAACCAACGTGTTTCATAAGAATAAAACACTCAAGCTCAAATCTGACCTCATACCCCAAACATGCAAGACAGAACACGTATTCTGTGGGACATCTAGTACAACTGGAATAAATCAGTCTTGAAGTCAACAAGAACATGAAAACTCGACCCTTGCCTTTATTGCACATAATCGCTTTGGAGTTGGGGGGTTTTTATGTTTGTTTTGTTTGTTGTTTTTTTTTTTACTGCACACCTCTGGCATTTGCCCAACCAGGGAATTAATTCCACAAGAGGGGGGCAATGAAGTACAGAGCTACAGTGCAGAAGCACATTATCAACAGAAGGAGTGTTATAAATGCCAGCTCCTGAGAAGACTCATGCTTTCAAGTTACACAGCATGACCAAAGCCTTCATGTTTAGATTCATAATTTCCACCTCTCAAAACTGAGTGGAAATTTCCACTCACATCTTTGTACTTCAGGAGAACTTCCTTCACAACTAATAATCTAGATTTATAGCGACATAAATCCCATCTGCTTATCGAAGGGCTGGTTGTTACATTGTGGAGAAACCCTTGCCACGAACAAACTTTTTTTAAACTCAGGTAGAGCAAACTCTTGACACATACTTTAGAAGATTGATTCTCCAATTCCAACAAGCTCCATTTTGTTATTGTGTCACTTAATTGAAGACCCTGGCACTGGAAAGTCACTATGAGCAATTGCTGCTAAGGCTGCTCTGATTATAGAAGCAGCCTGCTGCCTCTGGCACAAAATCCTGGCAATCTCAGAAAAAACAACGCCAAGACATTTTCCTTTTTCTTTAAATACATCTGTTCGGCCTTTATTTTCCAAAGGGCAGCCAGTGTGTGGAGTGCAAATAGCTTGAGTGAATGATGGCTTCAACATGGAGACAAACTGTTACTCAGTAAGTGTCCTGATTTCAGCTGAGAGTCAATTTTCTTCTTATAGAACTTAGAAAAGTTACTCAAAGACACATAATGCACACCTGAGGGCCAGGGCCCTTACCAGGCTCGTGAAAGATTTTCCAGTGAACTGACTTTACCTGCAAAATCATCCTGCAGGCATTTAACAACCCATGTCCCTCAGCTTGAAAGCCAGTCAAGGTCTAAAGGTAGGTATTTAAAGCAAAAGGACCGGGGATCCTGGACTTCGCCCAAGCCTAAAGCACGTTACCTCCAAGCAGACCTTTGATGTCCTGTTCTCCGGCATTCTGGCACACGCTCAGCTGGTGACACTGCAGTAGGATGCAGCGATTCTGGTAGGGCACAGACCAGTTACAGTGATGGTAACCTGAGGACAGCATAGGAAATGGGTCACTATGTACAGTATACTGAGCAAACCCCTTCAGGGCTGTAATTAAAGAATTTAAAACAAAACAATAGCTGGAAGGTCTGGCCTTAAAGAATGCTGACTCAGTCTCAGTGAAAATAACTGGAAAGCCAATGAAATCAATATTGCAGCTGCAGCCCACCTATCTGCTTGTCTTCTGGTACTACCATCTCCTAACAGCAGCAATTCACTCACCCAGACAGGGACAGAGAGCGCACTACCGCTTGGACACATCTAAAGGCTAGCAGTCACCTAGATGTTTTAATGAGGAGGAAAAAAACAAAGAGTGAGCCAAAACTAGAAGACACCCATCTCATCACCCATAGGGGACAGCTCTCATCTCAGTGATCACAGTTACACTGAAATTTATCACCGGATGGTTTGGGCTGGAAGGGACCTCACAGCCCATCTAGTTCCCACCCCCTGCCATGGGCAGGGACACCCCCCACCAGCCCAGGCTGCCCAAAGCCCCATCCAACCTGGCCTGGGACACTGCCAGGGATCCAGGGGCAGCCACAGCTTCTTGGGGCACCCTGTGCCAGGGCCTCAGCACCCTCCCAGGGAAGGATTGCTGCCTCCCAGCTCAGCTCCAGCTCCCCTCTTGCACTTTAACCCCACCCCCTTGGCCTGTCCCTGCACCCCCTGATAACCAGCCCCTCTCCAGCTTCCCTGCAGCCCCTGCAGGCACTGGGAGGCCGCACTGAGGGCTCCCCGCAGCCTTCTCTTCTCCAGGCTGAACAAGCCCAACTCCCTCAGCCTGTCCTCGCAGCAGAGGGGCTCCAGCCCTCGCATCATCTCCGGGGCCTCCTCTGGACTCGCTCCAGCAGCTCCATGTCTGTCCTGTGCTGGGGCCCCCCGAGCTGGACGCAGCACTGCAGGGGGGTCTCAGCAGAGCGGGGCAGAGGGGCACAATCCCCTCCCTCGCCCTACTGACCATGCTGGTTTTGGTGCAGCCCAGGACACGGGTGGCTTTCTGGGCTCCAAGCACACATTGCCAGCTCATGTTCAGCTTATTGTTCAGCAACACTCCGATTAGCCATGGGAACCATGGCACACTAAATTGTCTTTTAGTAAGTCAAAGTCCACCACAGGCTAAATAAACTCGTCACAGCATGAACTCCCTCTCAGCATCCCTTCAAACACACTAACTTCTTTCTCAGAGTATCTACGTACACATAACCAAACTTTGAGGGAAGGAACAAACCTCCTCTAACCAGTGCTCATGAGACATCTCAAACACTGCTCCCAGTTTTGGGCTCCCCAGCGTACAAAAGCAGTGTTAACATACTGGAGCAAGTCCCAGGGAAAATACTAGATGTCTGAGGGTCTGAAGCAGATCACTCACAGGAAATCCCAACACAACATCAAGGGAAAAAAAAAAAAATATCTAGTTTCCATCACAAGGACAATCAAACACTGGGCTAGAGGCCAGAGAGGTCCTACACTCTCCATCAGGTCTTGAACAGCCAGATTTGACCAGAGATCTTAAAAAGGTCCCTTTCTGCCTAAATTATGCTATGATTTTATGTATATCAGAGTGGCATGCACTTCATTCCTGGGACATGCGCTGTAACAAAAAAAAAAAAAAAACACCACACAGAAAGAGATAACGCAGTGATCAGTCTGGGCTGAAGCAGAGGGGCGCTTAACTGACCGCCCGTCAGTGGATCAAACAGAACTTAAAGTGTACGGTAGGAAAAATTAGCATCTGTGTTTTGTTAGAAGTGTGAAAAAGGGCAAAGTGCCTGCCTATATGGTACATGTGGCTATATTTAAAGCTCTTCTCGACAAAGAGTTACCCTCACTGAGGAGGCTACGGAAAGCTTGAACTCCTCATAAAAACATTTATATTATCACAGTTATTAAAAGGGCTTGTGGAAAATTTATGAACTTGGAGAATTCCCTGTACCAACAACTGCAGTCTCGTTTCACAGCCCTAAAGAAACTAACAAAGGTGGATTTTTACTGACTTTGATAAAATGTTAAGAAAGTGACTAAACCACTCAAAGCCTTTGACAAAATTTTACTTAAAAAGCAATAAAATGAAAAGCTTTGACAGTCATACAGAGCAGGAGACACAGCAGCAGCCACCCTTCAAGAAATTAAAATCCACTCCTCAGAAATGAAAGCATGTTTGGATGTGCCCCGATTCCCAACCTCATCCCTCGTCCCTCGCTCGATAAGACACGCTAGTGGAGAAACACAGACCATCTACCACTAAGGGGAAAACAAAAAGCCGTCAGCATATCTTGCACTCGCTAGATATCCAAGTCAGTCAGTTCTGAAAGGTCGAGAGAGCAGCAGGGTCAGCATGGTTGAAGCACCCTGGTTTCTGCTCCCATCAGGATGGATATCCCGTTGCTCATTACGTCCCTGTTGCTCCCCAGGACAATCAGATACTTCTATTTGGTTGCACTGATTAGTACTGCCTTTGATGCAACTCCAGATTGGGGCTCCAGCTGACGTGCTCGCTGCAAGATACATGCCACCCAGTGGCTCCTTCCTGCTCACTTCCAATTAGGAGACAGAAAAAGAAAAAAGAAAGTAAGAAAGTGGAAGGACAACAAAGACCCTTTAGAGATACCTGAAAGGAAGCCACATATGTAGATGCCAAGGTGGTTTACTTAATTTTCAAGCCTACTTAAGTTACTGGAAAGAAACCGCAGATGTCCAAAGGCAAGCAGAGCCCAGGTAAGCAGATGTATTGTGGAAGCAGGGATCAGAAGTATGGCCAAGCGGCTCTGTTCTCAAAGCCAAACTGCTCTGACTGGCCAAGATGTTCCCCTCCAGCCTTGGGCTGGCCACCATAGAAGAAACTTTGGAGAACTCTGAATATGGTTGAGATTGCAAAGGGAAGAGCATGAGCTTCAACATGCTCACTAGGCATCGAATCCTGGGATTCCTGGATTGCCAGATCTTTGCCAAGATGGGCACTTTCTCCATCATGTATATCACTTACCCTAGCAGTGCCTGGAGACTCGAACACACTGCATTAGACAACATACAGAGGTTAGAGTTGCTACTCGTGCTGTCAGTCCTAGAGAGTTTTGCTGCTTCTATTAGCATGCAACTGAAGTGGCAAACTGTCTCGGGACATTGATAGAGTCATTCTGTGAGAGGTCAGTTTGCTAACTACATACCCTGGCCTCTGGTGTGGAAATTCAAAGGCAACGCTGGAATAGCTAGCCCAGCAGCCATTCAGCTTGCTGCAGGGCATATCCGAGGTGTGAATGTACTGGCAAAAGCAGTTCTTTTTTGTGATAGTCGCACTACTTCTCTAAGTTAGTGACGTTACAGCCTTGCTGACGTAAGTTACACCTACAGAAGAGAGCCTAACCAGCTAGGAACATTATTTTTCCACTTCTCCAAGCAATGCGGCCATGAATACACCTCTCCGTGCAACCTTGGCCTGCAACTTTACACTGTAATACCTTTAAAAATAACAAGCACTGCTCCTTTACTGATGGTTATATAAGTGGAACTGTTCTGACATCTTAAGTCTCAGGCTTGATGTCTGCAATGAAAGAAAGCACAAAAATAAATATACTTGGGGAAGTGGGAATGGAGAACAAAGGCAGTAAAGCTGATCTTAAAACCTAAAGCTAACCATTTAAAAAAAAAAAAAGAAAAAGATGTTTCAGGTCCTTCTCTCCAGCTGATCTCTCTGCACGTGGCTGTGCATTTATGGCAAGAGTTTGTATCTTCTCCATCTCCACTGACACCAGGCAGCGCAGACCGGCCACCAAGTAGCAAATGGAAGTTAAATTGCTTCAGTAGGTTTAACACAGAATTAACACCTGAAAAGGTTTCTGCTTCTGGGTTTAGCTTTGCATGGTTTCCTGAAGATGGAGCAGGTCACCTAATTCTAGAGGCTCAATGCCCTCTGAACAAAGCTAACACTCAGCTGGGCTTGCTCTGTACAAAACCCATCAGGAGAGAACAAGGTGAAGGCTATAAAAAAAAAGCAGCTGAAGTCAGCAACAGGACAAAGCACGCGCTCAGATCATCTCACAGCCCTTATCACAGGCAAACCGTCCTGGTTTTCAGCTGGGATGGAGTTAATTTTCACCAGGAGCTGGGAGGGGACGCAGCCAGGACAGCTGACCCAAACTGGCCAAAGGGTATTCCATACCATACGATGTCATGCTCAGTGTATAAGGGGGGGTGGCCGGGGAGGAGGAGTTGCCGCTCTGGGATGGGAAAGGCATAAGGTTTCAGGGTGATGAACAAATGGCATTGCATATCACCCGCTTTGTATATTCTAAGCGCCATTGTTACTTTCCTCTCCCTTTGCTGTTCTTATCCCAACCCACAAGTTTTACCTCTTCTTTCAATTCTCTTCCCCATCCCACAGGGGGTGGGAGGGAGCAGTGAGCAAGAGGCCACACGGTGCTTAGCTGCCAGCTGGGGCTAAATCACAAAGCTAAATTCCTTATGTCCCTCCTCTGGAAGAGGCAGCCCATACCTTGATAAGGGTAGAAAAGGTGCTATCAGGAGGTTAAGACGACATGTGCGCCGTGTTTAGTGATTCTCAGATGGAACAGACATACATGCAGCGCTACAGACCCTAAGTGTCAGCATAGTCAGTGTGAATGTGTCATCTCTAAGGTTTACCACCTTAAAAGCAGAAGCTGAAGCTTTCACAGCTCTGGTGCCTGGGAGACAAACCCACTCGTATTTCACCACCTAAATAAAATGCTTAATCTATAAAGGTGCTTTTTTTCCACTATGAACAGATGTCTCATGTTTAAAATAAAGGTTTGAAACCACTGGGCATTAAAAAAGACATCTTTATGATGTCCCTATCAATCTGGTTGTCAGACATTCATCCACCTGGGCCAAGGTCTCATCTTCACCACAGCATCACCAGTTGTTTGCAGCTGCTACAAGCTTTCATATGTGGCTAGGTACGACAGAGTCCTTCATAAGGACAACTCTGACAGCCTCATTTCGAAGTTTAATGCTTTTTAAAGACATCTCAGAGGTAGACAGCAGAAGTCTTTCATCTCCCCAGACTTGGTTAACCCTGTGCTTCCTTGCAGGATACAAGTGGTTTCTTCTAAGGCAGAAAAAACCCACACATAAATACAATTAGTAAAGACTACTCATTGCAATGCAGCTGTCTACAACAGCACTGGTTCACTTGCAAACATCTGGCAGCATGGAGTAATTATTCTTCAAGTCAAGTGACCTAACACCCTTTGCACACTACCAGTGCACACCAAGCACACATGCACACTTTCTTATGGAAGCTAGAAGGGCCCAGGGAAATGGCTGTTCTGGATTCAATTTAACCCAAGCTGTCAGGAGTTATTTAGCACCCAGGACTGCACAGAGGAGCCATAACTGTAAATGCCTGTAAACAACTAGAATTAAGATAGATAGTTGTCAGGGGAGCAGAGGAGACCTTCAAGGAACAGAACACGCAGCTGGAATTCCAGCTAAGGGATAAGAACCTCACCTGAAGCACCTGGGCTGTGACAAGCCTGCCTGCACTGCTTTTCAGTTGTAAGCCTGTCTATTCGCACCACGTGGACTCCTCTCCCTTTCAGGACAGAAAACCTGTGTTCACATATACAGAAGGAAATCGGCAGGAAGAATACAATGGCAGTCCACATCTTCAGGGTTGGCCTTGCAGGGAGGCTTCTCTTCCCCGGAGCAATTCTTTCTTATATCACTTTCAGATCCACTGTAATATACCTATTTAAAAGAAAATAAATATCAATTTATATAAAGAGATTGTTCTACTAAACACACTCCTATCTGCAGGAATTGTAAAAAAGTACAACATAGACAATGACGCAGAGGCAGGAAGAGAAGATCATTCCCCGAATTCATGGGGAGACTCTTTGGAAAAGCTACTTTGCCCTTCTTCCCTCAGGCCCCAACAGAGAACAGCTCAAGTCAAAAGCCAAAGCCATCTCAAAGCCCACAGACGTATGGCAGCACAGACACGATGCCCTTTGACTCACTGAGACCCTTAATATTGTTGACAGGCGCAGCAGAAGGGTTTGTGCCAGCTTGAGCACACTGATAACACAGGGAACTATAGTCCTGTCCCTGCCTTTACACCAAGGCAGTCAAAATGAAGCATCAACCTTCACTGACTCCTGCTTTGATTTTCCTCCTCATTGCAAAAAGCTAAAAGAAACTTTGATTGAAAACTAGCAAAAGCAATAGTTTCGCTATTGCTTCGCTTCGCAAAAGCAAAGGTCTTCGAAGACATTATACAGACACGCCAGCTGTTACTGAAGAAAATTCACACCTACAGTAAGTCTTCATTTCCCCACATAAAACAATAAACAGGTAATGTATTTTCTTCATTACCAATGCATGCACAGGACACTGTCCCAATAGATGGGCTCTCATCCTTGAATGATGGAGCAGCTCCCATTGACTTCAGAGCAGATCACCAGCTTCTACCTGGCTTTACCCTCTTGTTTCCAAGACTTTTTAAAGCTTTATATGAGCTTCCAAACAGTTCAGCCTGAAGCAGACCAATTGTATGTCTCTTCCCAAAGTACTCTTTAAGGGTAACTCTCTTCCTCA
Source organism: Psophia crepitans (assembly GCA_013399095.1). Lineage (NCBI taxonomy): Eukaryota > Metazoa > Chordata > Aves > Gruiformes > Psophiidae > Psophia > Psophia crepitans. The sequence goes on along the minus strand of VWZZ01005769.1, from coordinate 417,524 downwards.
TCACTGAGGCAAGCTTTAGTCCTCAGCCTGCAGGTGTGAAGAAAAATGCCATGGCCTTCAAAGAGTGTTGAGATTTGACTTTGCATGACATCTCAGAGGTGTACGTGATGACTGCAGCCGAAGATGCAAAGGCTGTTCGCAACACAGAGTGAGCGGCATATGTGAATGGTATAAATAGCATACTGAAAAACAGTCGTCAGTAACACGTGTTAAGACCCTGATTTAGCCATCCATGCAAGAAATTTCACCCTGAGCTCTCAGCTCCAGTCCCAGCCATGCTTGTGAATTTAAGAATCTGAACAAAAGCCTTGTTTCCTCCAAGAGACTCCAGGATAATATTTATTAGTTTTGGCTCACAGATTGCAATATTCTGATGCTTCATACCACAAAACTTTGGTTTCCAAATTTTCCTCCTTACTCTGTGTCCTAAAGCCCCAAACAGGGTAACAGAGTTTTAGCCTCAAAACCACCCTGCCTAAAAAAGGGTGAAACACCAAGCTTTGCAGAGGACACACAACACAGAGGCCCACATAAGATGTAGTGCTCAAATTCAGCATCCCCAGTCACCTTACTGGTTCCCTAAGGGACTCAAAGCCTCCTTCCTGCCTTTGTATTTATTCTAGTAAAAAGGGTTATTTTGTCTGTTGGAAACAGTATTTCTATGTCTTCTGCTTTCACAGAAAGCATGAGAGCCCAAAACTGCCAGACAGTAGGATACTTGCACCACTGACCTTAGTTCTCACACTCTCTGCACCTTTCTCCCTGGAGTAGTGTGCACAGTATCACGCTTATTTTGTGCACGCAGGTTTCTCACTAAAGCCAAAAGTTCATGCCTGGGTCATCCTGCCTGGCATCTGGAAATATTTCTAAGTCTGACCTGACAATACAGGTCTTGGCAGGGAACAGCAGCTCACCAGCCCCACCTAGTCCTGCGTACCAGAGACTGCGCCCGGTGTCCAGCTAGCACCAGCTTCGCCAGGGTCCCTCCCACGTCGCACGCACAGCGCAGACTGACTTTGCTCATTCCCTCCCATCACTTGCTCTCCGAAGCACACCTTCGCGGGAGTTGAAAGAGTAAGCAGAAAGAGGTGACCTGTGTGATACACAGCCACAGCAACGCAGGCACCAGCTGCCCAGGAAAGCAGCGCCGTGTTTCCAGCAGGGCATTGATAATACAAATCTGTGTTATTCAGCCACGATAACTTCAATTCTTTTCTCACTGTTCTGAATTACAAGGCACTTCCACAAGTTTCCCTGAGCCTTTAGCACACTCTTGCTGTCACTCTTAGCATATGCTGTAGCTTACCCATTGAGAACTCCAGTTGACAAGACTGGGAGCAAGGTGGAAAAGAAGGGAAGATGTGAAATACTCTGCCCACAGGAGATTTTCCTAGAGCAGACAGATCCTTATTGCTGGCAGACAGCACAAGTTTGCTTTAAACTCCAAATCCTTCAACTTAGAGAGTGATTTGGGTTCCCTTACAGACACTACAGGTACCTCGCCTAGACACTCAGAGCACCCTTTGCCAACCTGCACTCCCACCACATTATGCACGAATAAGTTTGCAGATCACAGGCAGAGATTCAGCAAGCACTACCTGACTCAAGAAAAGAGAGATATATACATCATTAAGGGTAAATTTTACATTTTAGAGAGTCCAGCTTATGTTTGCTGTCCCTTTTCAAGGTAAAAGGCTTACAAGAAGCAATATTTTATAGCCTAAGACGTGACCGTGAGAATGAATTGGCAGTGCAATAATGTAGGCACTTACCATTTTAAAGAAAATAGTAAAGAATAACAGCAATGAATACAAACAGAGTACTCCCACAGCACTTTTTCCTACCTTTACTAATACCTTTGTAGTTATAATAATCAACCTTCAAAGAATAAACATTTCCATTGCATTTTGAAATGCAGATATAGCAGCATTGTATCTATACATAAATACTATAATTATTATGATAGTTAAAATCTGTCTTTTAGGGCATATAAAATAACTTTAATTAATCTCAACTGATTCAAGAACTATGTATATTTGTGGGATCAAATGTTGATCAGACTCACTGTCTAGGAGCTATGGCTGTGTGAATGCAACATGTCCCCCATGCACCTAAGTACTTTGCATCCCCAACCACATGAACCCACCAGAAGTCCTTCCCACCACGGTTGCGTTTGATTCCACTTGNAACCTGGCCTTGGGCACTGCCAGGGATCCAGGGGCAGCCACAGCTTCTCGGGGCACCCTGTGCCAGGGCCTCAGCACTCTCCCAGGGAAGGATTTCTTCCTAATGTCCAATATAAATCTCCCCTCTTTTAGCTTAAGCCCATCATCCCTTGTCCTATCACTACACATCCTTGTAAACAGTCCCTCTCTGCTCCAGAGGAAAGCAAAATCCCAATAAACACCTTTTACCTCTTCCAAAGCACCTGGCAGCCTTTCTGGATTAGGCCACCCCCAGTTAGTGGAGGACACACCGAGCCCAGACACAAGAGGTTTGTCTCCCCCTTCCCTCTCACTAAACGTGGTCTCCTCAGAGGCCAACTGATAATCCCTCCCCCAACACACCCAATACAAACTTAAAAACTTAAAATTATTGTAAGTGTTCTTTAGCCAGTTATAAAAATCCCCTTACAAACTGCAGAGCGAGCGTGTGAAGCAGACGAGCACAATACAGAGCAGAGGCAAACGGCTCATTTCCAAGCCCAGCAAGGGGATAACCAGATGCAGCCGTACCTCAACGCAGTCCAGATGATGCTTGGGATGCTGCATTAAATATCAGAACCTCCCACTAGGGGCTTTTTTTTTTTTTTTTTTTTTGCCTCTTCCACCTTAACACAATCCCATAAATCCAGAACAAGAGTTGCAATTACTTACAGACTGCGTTTCCCAACTGCACTCCCTTTTATAAGGCATCTCTTAACATGCACACTCCCTCCTTCCATTTCTCTTGTCTAGTTCTAAACCTCTCCTTTCACCTTGTTGCCATCACTTGCATGAACCTTGCAGCTGCTTAACCAGGAGCAACTGAGGCTGGCTGGGAGGGCATGGAGACAAGGGGTTTATATTCCAAAGGCTTCACTCTGCTTTTGCAACATCCCCCCCAGTCAATATTGTTTGAAATAATACTCCAGATTTGTTCCCTCCACTCCCACTCCCCCCAAATTCCTTGGCTCAAGCACAGGGAGATCAGCAAGGAGGCAGGAACACTTCTGAAACCCAGCAGACAATGTCCTTTGGATGCATGTGCACATTGCAAAGTCATCAGTCATTCAGCTGTTGACTCCAAGTTATTCTGGTTTTCCAACGTGCCTATTCCCTGCCGAGTTATAGCCACAGATGGCAAAAGTAAATTCTGCACTTTGCGGAGCGTAGTCCTTTCCCAGATTTCATTTATTGCTGTCTTTTGTGGTTTGGTTTGACTTTTAATTTCCTTGGGGATGCTCTGCAGATGGAGAGGGTAGTGCTCAAAGAGTGAAATTTGCCCTGACGCTCAGAATTATTTCTGATGGGAACAGCAGCGTTCATTTCTTCCTTCGTGTTGTCTCTGGCAGCCAGAGGTTGGGGAGCAACACGATCTGGAGAAGAAGCTTTAGCTGGTGCTTTTCTGGGATGTAGGCGTGTGCACGTTAGAGATGACAGGTACAAAATGAGCACAACAATTCACTTAGGACAACACAAGCTCCTCTGAGCTGTGAAAGAGCCAGCAGACGCTGACCCAAAATCCATGGGCTAGGCATGAAATAAGGTCAGAGAGCTGCAAAGAAATCTTCTATCCTCAGCATAACGACAAAGCAGGGAAAACAAGGGTGGAATACCTTCTGATGGGAGCGTAGCATCATCGTCCGCAAATTGAGAAGACAAAGCCTGGTTTCAATTTGCAATTGCTGCTAAGCGCTTCATGTGTTGTCAGCTCTCAAAACAACTGCTCTATTTCACTGTACAGAAAACCAGAATTAAACCAGATTTTGCTAAGGGAATACAAACACCTCATGTTGTGAATCGAGGCTAGGAAGCAGGAGGCAGGGAATCTGTGCCGCAACCTTGGGAAGCGTTGGGCTTCCCAAGGTTATCTCCAAGGCTGAAGCTGTACACGTGGCTGAGTCTGGAGACAAAAGGGGCGGCACCAATGCACACAAGGCTGACCTGCTGTCAGCTGAGCATGACCAGATGGAGTTACATCATCCTCCGAACAAGGGATCTAGAGCCATTGAAGTTCCTTTGGCTCCTGAAGGAAGTTAGTGACAAGTTTACAGAGCTGTTTCTACAAACCGTCACGTGCTATCAACAACGAAGGACAAACTGAACAGTGGTTGTGAAGCAGAAAAGCATTAGAGATTACAGGGGAGGAAATGGATTACTACCTCCCCGGTCTGGGCACAGTTCCTTCGACTTCTCAAGGTGCCCGCACAGTGTGAAGCATTTCCACTTCCTTAGAAAACCCAAGCAACAAGAGTCAAAGGTCCATTTGCTGCCCCAATACAGGTTCTCCATGTCCCCACTGTTTGCAGCATTAACAAAATGCTCCTCTGGGGGGATGACTGAAGCGCACAGTTCCATACTTTCAGAGGGAGTTTTGAAGGACAGTGTGCCTAGGAATCACCGAGTCTTATCTCACGGATACATCAGCCAGGCTAGGATGATGACCAACAAGCCAGATCTGATGAACACCTGGAGCTGACATGAGGTCAGCAGAGCATTCAAGGCTGGCCTGCTGCAACAGTAGGATGCAAGTTACACGTGCTCCAAAATGCGATTCAGAAGAAACACTGCCAGCTCAGGTCCAGAAAAACATCACTTCTGTTCCTTCTCCTACCACACAACTTCTGCAGAGCATGACGCTGCACAGCTGGCCATGTATTATGGAAGAGCTGGCACATCCCCCCACATTAGCAGGCATGCTCTACAAGGGAAATAGGATATTGCATGGACACCGGTTTAGTCTGCTGCTGCCTCTTCTGATGTTTTTCCTCATGTGTCCACAAAACCAATATTTTTAAAATTCTACAAAGCCAGAAAAGCCCACACAGAATGCATCACAGCGGTATCTGTTAAGAACAACAGCCCAATAAGCAAAACCATTTCATTTAGGCAGTCATGAAGTCACACATCTCCTCCCCTAAACATGAACCACTTCCTTCAGTTTGTAGCGTAGTCCTCGCCTATGGCTGACTCTATCTGCATAACAAACACCCCACAGGAAAGGTGACTGTGATGCCTACAGCAGCACCTTCAGGCTTCAGGGAATGAGCCAAGACACGAAGAGCTGCAAACTGTGAAGTCAAAAGAACAGAGACGGCACCCTTGCTCAGTGCACCCAATACACCCTCTAGATTCACATTTGACTAACTTAGAAGTCGGACAGCAAGGAACATGCCAATGTCACTGAGCAGCCTCTTGAGAAGGCTGCTGCATCCTCTGGAAGGCTAGCATAGAAGTGGCACTTTTTTTTAAAAGAAGTCTGGAGCTACTGAAGTATTTCTCCAGCTGCCACATATCACACTCTACAAGAAAATCCATTCTGCTGCTCATAAATGGCCAAATCCAATACACCAGCAATTTCAAGACGCTCTGCATGAGTAGAATAAACACCTTAAAGTCTCTTTCAAAGAAGCAGAATGCCAAGTTTTGCTGAGAAACTCTGCGATCGCACTTGGGTTTGGCAGACACGTGAAACTTCCACAAGTATAAAGCACTTCAGGCTCCACGCTGACAAAGGCATGTTATGCCACGCAGGGTCAATGCTGTGCAAAGCTCACCAGGAACGGCATCTCTGCACGGTCAACACCACCACACTCCCACAAAAGGAATGGAAAGCCATTTCCACGCGAGAGGCGGATTAATTGCAGGCTCTGAACAGCAGACCTCCCACAGATATTAAAGTGCTGTATTCTTCGAGCTCAAGATTTTCAGCAACTTGTTCAATTTTCCTTTCCCAACCAGGAACCCAGAGAGGAAGGTGGGTTTAGTGGTTAGAGCCCATGTCTGACAGCAACACAACCCAAGCTCAGGCTCCCTCCAGCTTCCCGTGGAAGTGATGCAGGGCTATGGATCCACAATTTTTGGCACATTTAGCTGCAGTGGATTTTGTGGGTGAGTTTTTTTTTTTCCCCCACTGTTAGCTCTGTTTCAAATATTACCAGCTTTACCTATCTCCATCTTTTTGTGCCTCAGTTTGCCACACATATCCCCTTCTCAGAGCACAAGGCAGCAAGCTTACACATTTGTCACCCCACCAGCAAGGACAGCTCGTGCTGGCACCATTGAGGCTTCATGACCACCATGCTTTGCCCCTGAGAAAATAAGTGTTAAAGCCTAAAACCCCATAACCAGCATTATCCATCCATCATCCTTTTTCACCCCCATTAGTGCCACGTTCTGCAGTTCAGATGGTGAGAAGTACTACTCAGCAGGACACTTTTCCTGTGAAAAATGACCAGACAGCTATCTCATTTATGAAAATGTGGCTTGTTTTGGAATATCTGGAAGAATCCAGTTTTAATATAAAGAAAAATGATCTGCCAAAGGCTAACTGCATCAAGCTGTGACTGGACAATATATCTGTCAACAAAAATACCTCCAAGCAATAAAAACGTGCACTATGGCTCAACCACAACCTTCCCTGGTTTGATCCACGCTCGAAGCGGTTAGCAAGTTTTCAGACATGTTGTTGTCCCATGGGATCAGGAGATTATATGCAGGGCACTTCATACCACGTGTTTCAAATTAAATGGCTTTCAACAAGACCCTGAAAGAAACCATCTCTGTGTGCTCCCACATGAGCTCTGCAGCCATCAAGCTAACACAACGCAAAGATCAAGAAGGGTAAAAGGCAAGCTCATGATTTTGGTTTCTCTAAGTGCCTGCAGAAGCAGGTACTCTACAGCACGGGTGCTTCACGCGTGCTGAGAGATGGCATCAGAAGCTAGAATCAGCATAGTGTCCACACACAGGAATAAACTGTGTCTCAAGTGCTATTAAATTCAAAACTGCCAGGTCTGGAGCTAAGAGACTTTAAAAAGCAGCAACTTCAGCCTGAAGGTCCAATTAACCAAGTGTTACTTTTGGAGCAAATAAAATTGCCAGTGTGCTGAAGTTTGGTCACCCACCCACCTCCTGCCATGCAGAATTTTACCGCAGTCAGCAATTTCCTGGCAACACAGGCCAAGTTAAATTTCACTGAAGTTGATAGTTTCAATGCTACCTTTCACTCCAGATATTTTTTGAGAAATCATTATGTTCCTCTACAGGTTCATGCAGCTGTAATACTAATTTTAGGCATTTAGAAACAGAGGACGTGTCTCCAATCCAGAACACAAGGCGCTCCAAGTTTGCTCTGGAATTTAAGCCTGTAAGTGGCTTTAAGCAGAGTTACACCCAGCGGTGATGGCACCCTATGTTATGAAAGCATCAGGCAATACTGTGGAGAGCTCAGAAAGCGAGACAAGAGTTCAGACAGCCTGGAAACAGCTGAAACATGGTCCCAGAGCAATGACTGAAGGGGAACTTCTGCTCAGTGCTAAAAGAATTGGAAGGAAGAAAAGCGTTTTTGGTTCTTTCTCCTTTCTGCAGTGAAGTAGGATCTTTGTGCACATCCTGAAATATGGAGAATAAAAAAAAATTATATATGTGCCTCCACCTCCAGCTATCCTCAAGATCAAAACAACCTGAAGGCTCCTAGATTACAGGACAACTCTCCTCTTTAAGCTCACAATTCTGGTTAAAAAACAAAGGTCGCTTTATACGGACAGTCTGGAGATGAGATGCGGCAAAAAGACATTCCAGCTTACCACAACACAGTATGATACTGAGGAGCTTTTCACCATTTATATGTCAGCACAAATCAAAAGATTCTTCCCAAACTCTCCAAGCCGGGAAGAGATTTATAGCAATACCAAATGAAGGTTGCTGACACATGCCTCCCTGCTTTATGATTTTGACAGCTTGAAAGATGTGGAAATCACAGGGCAGGCAGGGCAGGGAAGCTTAGACAAATCTATTTTTTTCCAAACAAAGAGAATCAAACGCAGTAGCAGCTCTCCTCATCTTTGCGGGCCTTCCCTCTGGTAGGTTCTTCATAGCCAGTAAGTCTTCAAGACATGCACCAGCCTGACTTCAAACCTATAGCTCATCAGAACCTAAAGAAACAACATCCTTCCCTCTCCTTACTCTCATGGATGTCCATGGTTGCCAAGGCAGCAACATCTGTAGGAAGCGCTTCAGCCCAGTTCTTGGGTCTCTTGTCTCCTACACAGCAACAGGGAGAGCTGTGCTCTCCTACCTTGTTCTAGGTTCCCTCTCTTCAGTTTCAGAGGAGCTCATTTAAGTTTTGAGTCCTGATGCTAACTGGTTAATAGGTCAAAGTAAAACAAGCTTGCTTTGAGCTCCTCAGAGCTCTTCTGGTATGCCTTTGTACAAAGCTCCCCTTATTCATGGAAGAGGGGCTTCACGGCCAGTAGCAGGTTCTTTTGAACCTTTCTGAGCTTGATACGGAAGGTCTGCCTATCTATCTGCTGCTGACACTGCTAGTGGGGACTCCAAATCTATTCCATAGGGTTACCTGAATACCATGGGCATCTACAGTCAGCAGAGCAGGTCACCAAGAGAGATTACACCACCAGTTTCACTTCCCTGTTTTTCAGTATAAGTTAAAAACTGTATGATTTCCCATAATGTCTTGCATGCTCTGTATTTCACCAGACATATGGGGTCCAAATACAGATACTTTCTGAAGCACTCTTGGATGCCTCTGTGCTTACATCAGTCTCCAATTTTTGCTCAGCAGTATAATGACAGACTTTGGAAGAAAAAAGTTGAAACCTCTCTCTCAACTTGTAACACCTGGACTGGAAACAAAAGCGAGACATTATTCTTACTCCTCCAGAATCTGTGACCTAAAAGCAGCAGCACAGACTGAACCCATTAGAAACTTCTGGCTACTGATTTTATGCCAAAGATGCTCTGATTCTGGAACGAGAGGAACAGTGAACTAGAAAAACCAAAATACCAACAAGATCAGCCCATCTTGGTCCAAAGATGAGCTCAGCATACCTAGGCCAAGACAGACCCGCCTGGGGGAGGTTGTCCAAACACGAACAAGAACAAGGACAAACACGTGAAAGCTACACTACAAGTGGTAACTCCTACTGCCTGGATCGATACACTGAATGATGTTTTGAAGACTTCAGCTCCAACGTAATCCAACACAAACTTGTCCATTATCATCAGACTGCAGCAGAACACCATTACTGGTCAGGAATCAACAGGTGGAACAGGCTGTGAGTGATGAAATCAGACACAAAACAACAGATGAGCCAATAATTAAATAATTCACACATGAATTAACATGCACATTCTGCCTACCAAACCCCACTTTTTTCTCCAAATCCAGTCTGCTGCTATAGTGTCTGCAAGCCTGGAATAAGTAAAGGCTATAAATGCACAATAGCGAGGTCCCAGGTGGCCAGCACTGACATACAACACTTCTTCAGCCTCATCCTTCAAAGCAAGTTTAGAATCCTCAGAACTAGACATCAGACAAATAAGTCCAATTTGCAGGCTGGAGAGTCCCATCACCTGGTTGTAGGGGCCTCTCACCCATAAACCCACCCCTGCCCTCTCAGCTGCTCTTGCTCCTGTGAGAGGCTGTTCAACTGCTTGCGAAGCAGTGGTGAAACCACACCAGTAAACCGCATCAGTTTAGAGGCAGGTATTCAAGGTGAACTGGCACCAACTCTGCTTTCCTCGAAAGCTGCAGTTTGTAGTAAACCACGAACTGCCCCATACGCAGCAGAGTCCTGTATAGAAGGACAGGAACCTCAGAGTGATGTAACACATGCTTTGGCATGATAACTGTCAACTATTAGGAAGTGTATTTGCTTCTTAAAATCATCTATAAAACAGTTTCCAAAGCAGAACTCCAGAGCTCCCTTTTAGGTGACTGCATGGATCGGAGGACCAGCAGTCTCCTCTTCAGGTTTCCTCGCTATTGTGGGTCAGTTTAGCAGAGAACCAGCAGCTTCTCAGGGCTTGAGGGAACACTCCTTTGTGGAAGGCTGTGGCCACCTCAGTAAGAAGCTAGAAAAGCAACTTCCCAAGTGTTTCCTGTAAATCTAATGAAAGTCTCCCTTCTCAAAAGCCAACAATTAGGAGGCAGAAAGAGTTAGTTGCCCTAGCCTTAAAGCATGGATGGGCACCTTAAAGTATGCAAGGTGCTTTGGCATGGCAGTATGAAGTAAGATTGCAACTGATGCCAAGTTCTCACCTTCTTCATTAACAACCAGTGGGCATCAAGCTTCAGCAGTATGAAGCCACCAACTTTCAAACAGAAACAAACAAGAAAGAAAACCATTTCCACTGGATGCTGGGCAACAACCCTCAGCTCTTCCAGCTGTAATTCTAAAGTTTGGGGGGTTTTGTTTGTTTTGGGATTTGTTTTCCGTTTTTTTTCAAACTCTGAAGCACCTCTTTAATTTGGCTTTGCACACAGAAATCTGTATAAGGCAAGAGCCAACAGAACAAATCTCAGTCTAGCAAGGATTGTGTCTTACAAAACCTGTGACGGTACTAAAATAAAGGTGTGCTCGCTTTTAACAGAAAAAAGACCTGGCACGCTCCACTTTATGGAAGAATCAGCTCCAACCAGGACACTGTGACAGTACCGCTCTGAAGCCAGAAGCTGTGACCAAGCTGCACATGTCATGATCTAGTATGGTTAGCCTGCACCCAAAGCTAGCTTCAGTTATCGTAAGGAAACATTTACACAACTTGTTCTTGGCTGCAGAGCATCCATGTATTTAGCAAAAGCATGAGATAATCTGAAAACACAGCTCTAAGCCTGACAACATTGTCTAAGACACCTTTTCATCAGCAGGAAGGACGTAAATTATCCTAATGTCAGTAACCATGAGGATTTTAGAGGCAGAGTGCAAATATCCAGGATTCTCCATCAGAAGAGGCTCTGCTCCAAAACCAGGGTCCCAGTTCAGAGCAACGATGCCAGAGACACAGAGGGAGCATGAGACACCATGTCCCCTGCCAGTTGCATCTCAAACGATGCAAGAACCCACAGGAAGGTTTTACAAAGCTACTGTAACAGCCGACACTTCAAACTCCATGATTTTCCTGAGAGCCTGGCTGTAACTGAACAGTCAAGTACTTTTAGCATTCAGTGGAAGGATCTTAACGAGTTTCATTTCGAAGTGTGAATGTGAAATTAAAGGCTTCCCCTGCCCCAAATGCAGTGTTTCTGCCTCCACCAGCTTCCCAACAAAATCCAGGCTCTGTCTCAGCACTCAGCTTCTTGGGCATCCAAGCTATTTTACAGGAGGGCACTTCCACTTCAATTGCCTGAAGTTGTATCATGAGGTAGATCTGCCCAAGCTGATAACACACCAGAAAGTGCCCTGCAGTGAGGATTAGATGTTCACATCATGGGTTTGATTTTTTTTTTAATCATTACAACCATCTGAAGAGGAATTATGCATCAAACCTTGCTTAGCCAATCCTCAAGCACTGATGGGCCAAGATAGAAAAGTCAATTCCCACATATTAATGTCTACAAGATCAATCTCTAACCACTTGAACTGCACACCCACCATTTCAGTCTTTGCTTTTTAAGGGTCCTGTACATTCCCTTCACTTCCCTCTGGCAATAACTCAACTGGATAGGAGACAAAAAATACTGAAATAAATTTGTACATGTATTTTATTTACAAATTCTCTCCTTCATCCAGACATCCCCTTTGCAGATGAATTGCCATGTGAAACCCAGTGTTACAGTGGTATGTTCACTGGATGGCGTCCACTATCTTGCTCAGAAGCAACTGTAAATGAGAATGCTTCAGCATGCTATGGGATCTACCTAATGAATCACAACTCTGAAGCATGGATTTTAACTCCAGAAGAAACCTCTTCATGTGTAATCTCACTGATCTCAATATGGTTCTGCAAACAAATTTGTCCCAAAACATGCAATAATCTAAGAGCTCATTTAGGAAAAGGGTTTGCAGTTTTTGGTCAACTCCCAAGGGGGGAGCTTGCCCATTACAGAATTTCCACTACATTTGTTTCCAATTTCAGAGGGATCAAAGATGAAATTGAGAACATACTACCCAGAAAGAACTACTTGCTGATAACGCCAAAACTTGCAGGGAAAAAAAGCAACCAAAACACACAAAACCCCCACCTCACCAGCATTTTCTGTATATATTTTATTCTAAAACTCTCCTTCATTCAAATATTCCTTATGAGAATGGGTCATCAGCACTAGAAACCCACTTCTGTTAAACAGCTGTTTATTTACTGAACAGATTTCATTGCATCAACACATATCCAGCTTCTGGACACTGCAAGATTTTTCAAAGCCTAGAAATCTTTGCTACCTTAGCAAGGGGCAGAAAAGCAACAAACTGAAATCTATGAGTACGCTGGTTCCAGTCAAAAACCCATTTGCTAAATAGAAAACAAACCCAACTTCCATGCAAGTCCAGAGGAGGCCCCGGAGATGATGCGAGGGCTGGAGCCCCTCTGCTGCGAGGACAGGCTGAGGGAGTTGGGCTTGTTCAGCCTGGAGAAGAGAAGGCTGCGGGGAGACCTCATTGCGGCCTGCCAGTGCCTGCAGGGGCTGCAGGAAAGCTGGAGAGGGGCTGGTTATCAGGGGGTGCAGGGACAGGCCAAGGGGGTGGGGTTAAAGTGCAAGAGGGGAGCTGGAGCTGAGCTGGGAGGCAGCAATCCTTCCCTGGGAGGGTGCTGAGGCCCTGGCACAGGGTGCCCCGAGAAGCTGTGGCTGCCCCTGGATCCCTGGCAGTGTCCCAGGCCAGGTTGGATGGGGCTTTGGGCAGCCTGGGCTGGTGGGGGGTGTCCCTGTCTACGGCAGGGGGTAGGAACTAGATGGGCTTTGAGGTCCCTTCCAACCCAAACCATTCTGTGATTCTATGTTTTTGCTTTTTAAGTCAGCTGCTAACAAAAGCCATTGGCATTGCAGCTCTACCCAGGCCACGTGCTTCTCAAACTCAAGCAGCAAGTGTCCCTGAAGAACCTTATCAGCTGTTCCCATGTCATTGCTGCCTAAGGCAGATACACTTCTTCAAACCCACAAAGCAGTGTTTAACTTTATATGTGAAAGTAAGTATAGCAGAACTAGGGGAACCTATGACCTGTATAAAATTAAGTCATGTAACCACTGGTAGGATCATGACATTGCATTCTCCTGCTGGCTTCACTGCCCAAGATGTGCTCACTCGAGCCAGGTATACCCTAGATGTCAGTGATGCACTTCAGCCACAGCACATGCCTACTCCAGCCATCTCAGAGACGATCACTGAAGCCAGAGCACATAATTCCTCACACATCTACAAAGCAAATATGAACTGTTGGCCATATTTTGAATAATACCACCATAGATGAAGATATAATTGTTCTTGGTGTCAATTATCACCTCACTTCATGGCTTCAGGAAGAATCAGCACAGCTTTTTTATCAGGAAATTATCTTTCATATCTAAAATCTTTGAGACTTGTGGATTTGTATAAAGGTTTTTGGTGAGAGACCACTTCAAAGTTCTAATGCAAACTAAGATGCTGTTGGCTACAAAGAAAGCCTTTTACATGGACTGATAACTGATTAGAATAGGAAACAAAGAGAAGAAAGAAGGTATAGGTTTTCACAAGGACAAGAGGCCACCAGCAAAGTTCCACACATCTGTGCTGAGGTCTCTGCTATTCAACACACACACACAAAAGATGTGAAGAGAAAGGGAATCATGGGAAGATACTGGGTTTTACCTGAACTGCCAGAGGGTCTCATCAGACCAGGTGTCGGGGGGGATGACGTCTCTGTCCAACACTACTGATCACTGTTGAAGACAATACCGTACTAGACAGACCTCTGCTTCTACCTCATGCAGATAGTCTCACACACTTAAGGTCTGCTAACATGGCACAATAAGCTGCCTGATGAACAAGCCCTACAGCTCTTATTGACCAGATGTCCACTGCATCATTTTAATAAAGGCCCAGAAGCAGTGGTGTGGACATACAGTTCAGATGACCAAGGCCAGAAGCTCTTCTAGAGAAATGGGAACCTATGCACCACACAAACTAAGTTTACTTTGCACCAGGCAAGTTGGTTAGAGTTACGACTTCCAGTTAGACATTAAAGCAGTTCTCTACACAATTTTCAGAGAATCACAGAATGGTTGAAGTTCTAAGTGACCTCTGGAGGTCATCTGTTCCAATCCCCCTGCTCAAGCAGGGCCACCTATGGTCAGTTGCCCAGGACCATGTCCAGATGGCTTTTGAGTAGCTCCAAGGATGAAGACTCCACAACCTTCTTGGGCAACCTGTGTCAGGGCCAAGTCACCCTCAGTGTTTCCTGATGTTCAGAGGGAACCTCCAGTGTTTCACTTTGTGCCATTGCCTCTGATCCTGTCACTTGGCACCACTGAAAAGAGCACTCTCCCTTCAGGTAATTTTATACATTGATAAGATCCCCCTGAGTCTTGTCTTCTCCAGGCTCAGCAGTCCCAGCTCTCAGCCTTTCCTCGTCGGAGAGGTTCCCAGAACAGAAGTCACAACGTCAGTTGAAGAACAGAAGCCTCTACAAATGTAGAGGTGAAGGACAGTTCATATGGACTGCACTAATGGCCACGTGATACAGCTCAATGAACTGTCAGGAGAACTGTCACCTTCAAGGCATATGCTCCACTTCACTATCAGGTGAAAGGTGGTCTTCAGCCATAACTCTTGGACTTCTTGTTCCTAAAGGACCTCTGCATAGCAGTACCACCTTGAGACAAAGCAGGAGCAGCTGCTCTTGCAAATGAAGTCATTTCCAGGCACGGAAAGCATCTGAGATACATCAGACCTAACAGGTCTACATCAGCCTAAGCAAATATTGAAAAGACGGTTTGTGATACATAAGATGTATCAAGGAAGACATCATGACTATCCCACAAAAGCCATGCTATAAAGAGGAACTCGAAAAGTTAAATAGCTTTTGTACATTTTTTGAAGCTCCAGATAATCAAGATTCATTAACAAAAAGGAGACAGATGACAAGAAGATGCCCGAGGCAGAAGCGTGTTTGCTCTTTTCAAAGCTGGTCTCAAGTTTTCACGCTCAGACCAGCTGGTTTTGCCTGCAATCTCAGCACTTCCCGTCATGCTCATGAATGAGATATTTTCCAAACACTTTGTTGTTTTTTTTTTTTAAATCAAACCTGGATATAGCATATTTCGTTTTACAGGAGGGAAGCACACTGTGCCTTTTTTAAGCCTCATCAGGTCAAGGAGTGTCAGCAACCCACATGAAGATTCACAGAAGTTGCTGTGAAATCCTAGTGACATCATCGTTCCAGATCAGCTAAGATATGAAGAGCTTTAGAAACAGGAAGAAATGGTAACTCAAAAGCAAAATAGCCTCAGCAGGAAAACATCCTTGATCAGCACAGTTCAGAAAGGCAGAAACAAGTGTTAACAGCAATACTTATTGTTTATTACTAACAATTAGACTAGTACCCATTTACTGCATGTAGAGATCTAGGGAGTAAATGCTCTTTGCTTGGACATGGAGACTTTCAACTTATCACTGAGTATTTCTCATCATCAGTAACTCCCATCCTTAACAGGTCAGTCTCCTGTTTATCTCATGGCAAAAAAATTAGAGTTTCTTTTCCACGTTGCTCTCCTTTTTTAATTAGATACAGGAATTTAAGTCCAGATGCTACTGCCAGCAAAAAGACATTCTGATGATGCAAAATTTCATCGAAAGGATGATGATGTAAAGGAGATTTGCTGACACAAATACACCAGCCCAATCTTTGCAACATAGGCCAGTCCACAGCACAACAGGGCATCAGTTCAAACGAGCAGAGCGTAGGTAAGAGAGACCAACCCTCCCTTATCTCACAGGGTGGAAAAAGAGGCACAAGACGACCGAGCCATTTGTGTATAGCTAAAGGAGAAACTGGGCAGAGCTAGAAGTAAACAGAGTCTTTTCAAATCCAGCTTAGCACACGAGCTACATGACAGTATGTTTCCTATGAAAGCCTATACTTAGTAAGAGTGTCATTAAAAGCATCCCAGGAATATCCAGAAATACCTACTGTGGGGTCTGTCTTTTCTGAAGAGTAGGGGGAAGAGGAGCGTTCCTATAACATAAATCACATACAGATCGAAACTAGTCAATAGTAAGATTGAGGGGGATGACATACATTGACAAATGAAGTGGTAGCACAACGCACGAGGTAGTCTGCAGTTAATAGCTCGTCTGATCTTAAATGGATCTCCAATATTTCTTTTCAACCAGTTTGCATTCATAACATTTCCACCTTTACTCCTTGTTCTTCAACTTATTCCTGGTTCGTGAATAGGGATAGGTTTTGCCCTCACCCACCTGCACATGCTCAGTTCCTGCTGACTTCTACAGAGTTCCCCTCTACTAACGGACTTGTTTCACAGCAGTTTCAAATCTGTCCTGAGGGAGGAAAAAAAAAATATTGCATGTAGAAACTTACCAGGCAAACACTTGTAACTGTTTTCTTACTGTCAGGAATTATTGCACCTTTAGGGGAAGCAAAAGCCAATAAAAGCCTGGATACAGTAGGACTACAACTGCAAGCATAAGGAAAAAAAGAAAAGAGTACAATATTACTGTAACCAACTAGACAGCCACTTCTCTGAGATTGTCAAAGCATTTTCACAAAGAGATGAAAGGTTTATCCTGTTTTTGAATGCAGAGAAGCCAAAGAAATACAGAGAAGACAACTCAGCAATTAATGAGATTTCACCCTGGCCTCCACACACAAGTCACATTGGGACTTCAACTTAAGCGACTGAAACTAGACTTAGTTGAAGTGCTGCAAAGTCTCCCCAAGCTATACAAATATAAATCCACACAAAGACACATGCAAAATCCAATGCAAATTTCAAATTGCCTTTTTTCCTCTTCTCCCCCCCTCCTTTTTTTTTTTTTTAAATATAACAAACCTAAACCAGTGCACCTTCTCTGTCTGAAGGATGCACTCAAGCATTTTTCTGAGCTAATGCATAAGCAGTTCCTCAGGCTTGGCATTAAATCAGCTGGAGCTCAGGGAAGGCAATCCCAATGCCTTCCTGGACAGTCAGATGGCCATCATTAGCAGAAGCCACGATGGTTGCGAAGAGTACTTGTTGAATGTCTCAATAAATTGAAAAAGTGGCCCTTGCACACAGACAACCTCCCCTTCCCTACGTATTTAGGGAAGAGCTGAGGTAGCTATGGGGGCTTGGAAACCTTGTAGCCACATCTCCAGAGCACAATTTAGTTGTCCTTTAGGGGACACAGCTCATCTGAGACTCCCCAAGGAAACGTGGTAGGAATAGTGGCAACAGATGATCTGGGACAAAGACAATCTGGACACGCAGTTGTAACCCACACTGACTGCGCAGACCTGGCTTCCTGCTCAAATGGAGAACCTGGCTGGTTCCTCAAGAAGGCACAAGTTGTATAGATGGACTGTGGGTCCTGCCACACGCATTGGGGGATGGTCCAGCCGGCTCCAAAAAAACAAGTACCCATACCCCTGGCTTTCTGCCCTCTGTTCCTTTCTTCATACCGCATTGTCCAACAAGAAAAAAAAAACAACAAACAAGAGCCCAAAGGGTTTTCTAACTGGTTGACAGGCCATTACGTGAACTGGGAAGAAAGGACGTGACAGAAAAATCCAGGCTCGCACGCTGTCATGCCAGAGATCTCAAATTTTGCGAAGCACATTTGAAGACTAGCTCTCCCACCACCGCAACACACCCATCAGGGACCATGTTTCAGCCCTGTGCCGCTCCACAGGACTGCACAGCAGTGACGCAGCGTCAGTACAGTAGCAGCCCCACCTCTCAGGACTGAAACCCAAGATTTGATCCTCAAGGCCAAGCCCACAACGGCAAAGAAAAACAAAGCCAGCAAAGGCGATGGAAGACTGCCAGAAGTTCTGGCACCTACACTGATCGACATTCAAAATAGCCCAGAGGAAACCTCATTTCAGTGATAATCACAATAATGGCACAGCAGAGCCATCAGCTAAATACAGCTTTCCACAAATACACCTAAAGAACCAAAGCAACAAGGAAGCCAGACAGCACAACAGCAAGCAGGCGAGTGCTGCTTTACACCCCGGCGAGGTAAGTGTGTGGTTCCACTGCGCATTAGAAATCACTTCTGCAGTTCTTGCCACTTGCTTGTGTTGGGTAAGTTGTGCACAGGAACATGTGGCAATGTCCATGCAGACTTTCCTCCAAGAAAGGGGTCCCTGTATCATGCTGGAGATATGCGGATGAATTGCTGTACCACAGGCACCCTGGATGCCTTACGTGCACTGTGACCTCCTTGGATTGCCAGCAGTCAAAAGCTGGAGGACCTGCAAACAACATTACCAAAGCGTACAACCAGCTTTACCTGCGTTCATTTTCAGCATTGCTACTGTCTCTGCAGTGCCAGAAGAATATCCCGAGTTGGAAGGGATCCATAAGGACCAACCCCTGGCCCCACACAGGACCAGCCCAACCAGAGCAGATGACTGAGAGCGTTGGCCAGACGCTGCTTGACCTCAGCCCAGCTCGGGGCGGTGACCACTGCCCCGGGGAGCCTGTGCCAGGGCCCCACCACCCTCTGGGGGAAGAACCTGCTCCTGATCTCCACCCTGACCCTCCCCTGGGGCAGCTCCAGGCCGTTCCCTGGGGTTCTGTCGCTGGGCACCAGAGGGAGGAGATCAGCGCCTGCCCCTTGGCTGCCCCTCGGGAGGAAGCTGTAGGCCGCCATGAGCTCTGCCCTCAGCCTCCTCTTCTCCAGGTTGAACAAGCCCAGGGCCTTCAGCCTCTCCTCACACGCCTTCCCCTCCAGACCCTTCCCCTCCTTTGTTGCCCTCCTCTGGACACTCCCCAACAGTTTTATGTCCTTTTTGTGCTGTGGCGCCCAAACCTGCCCCCAGCACTCGAGGTGAGGCCGCCCCAGCGCAGGGCAGAGTGGGACAATCCCTAGACCACCTGGCAATGCTGTGCTTGATGCCCCCCAGCTGTCAACTCACAGGTCCTGCTGACTTCTCCAAGTCTAAGTTGTAAAAAGGGAACCTTAACTTCAAGGTTCAGTCGCAGTTTACTTCACAGGATTTCTTGGCTTCCCAGTCAAAGTCAACAGCCCTTTGGGAATCCTTCCCAGACCCAAATAGGCTGGGTATCATTGAGGGGTGGGGTATGACGAAGGGTTACACCTGCAGGACAGCCTGGAAACTGGGAAGGGAAGCAGCCTCACTGAGCCAAAGTGCACAGTGTCAGGTGGCATCCAGCAATAGCACAGGTAGTAGGGATATTTCCTCCTACCTTTAAAAGGACTGGGAGGGTAAAAAGCCACAAAGACTACCTAGTTTGGCTCCTGGTGCAGCATAAGCCATGAAGTTTCATCCAGCAATTATTGTGCTGGGTGGGTGGGGAAAAGAAGGGTCTCTCACCTACCACCCAAACTAACTGTACCAGCTGTGTGTTCGGAGGGATGAACACCTCCTGCAGAAAGGCATCCAGTCCCAGTTTAAACACTTCAAAGGGTAAATGGCCAGCTGGTGTGGACTGTCATTGCTCTGCAAGCGAGCTGTAGCAATACACAGCAGCTGAGGATCTACACACAAGTGCAGTGAATTGACTGCTTTTTCCTCCAGCCTTCCTAGTGCTTAATCCCCCTTGCTATTAGAGGTTTGTGTCAAGCACAAAACAATGAAAGGACAAGGATAAGCCTAAAACAGACACTAGCAGTGCCTGAACACGTTTATACCTGGAGAGCAGAAACAGGTCAGAGGAGATGGATCTGAGCATGACTGTCGAGCGCACACATACAGGCAACGTAGAAGATCCTCCCATATGAGCACATGGGCTGTGAGGAAACTCACGTGCATGACACCCAGCCATCCGTGCAACCGCTCTGAGCCATGAGCCCGGCATCGCTCAGAACAGTCACATCAGCCAGGAGGAAGGGGCCACTGTGATACACCTGGTTTGGGTGCAACAAGTTCGCTCCCCCTACATCCAGGTGCCCCGTACATTTTCACTGCAAATACGCTGAGAAGTTCTCGCTGGACCTGCTTTACAGCACTTTCAGTTTACAAAACCATGTTCAAACACGGATGACGGCACATAGAGCACGTGCTCAGTTAACACTATGTGTCAGAGCACAGGAGACATCAGCAGAACTTCATACTAAAAGCTTCATGGAGAAAGTTTTCTCCACGCCTTAAAAAAAAAAGGCAAGAAAGTCTACCTGAAGAAATCACTTCTTCACAGTTTCTTCAAGCATCTCCAGCATGCACCATTTTAAACAAACGCCTCCATTCCTTAATTCCCTGCAACATTTCCCCTTCAAAGTGTAGTCAGTCACATACAACCGAAAGTCAGCTCCTACATTTAGAAGTAGCTACGTTACCTAACCTTGTAATCCAGGGTACGTAGCCAGGCATTTTAAATACATTATCAGGCCTTCAGCACGGATGTTTTTCATCACTGAAGCTTCAAATTTCGCTCACAAATTACTCCCATCACCTTTGAGAAGTCTGTGCTTGAAAGACCTCCCTTAGAAGGCAGGGACTGCAGGTTCCACCAATGTGCGGATTAGAGTTTCAGTAGCAGATAACCACCTGCAGAGTCTGTTTTCTGGCAGGCGGGCTTATAAATCCAGCAGGGAATTTGCAATTAAAACAAAAAAATAAATATATCTGCACCAAGATGTTAAGAGGCATGCAGTCTGGAACGTCCCTCAGAAAGTCACTGAAACAATACATGTGCATATACCTATGTTTTATACATATATAAACTAGAATCAAGCAGCAAACATGGACAGCCAAGTGCATTAATCTACTACGTACATGAAAACTAATAAAATTGATAAATTCCTTCTAAAATATCTATTACCATGTAATGGACTGCACTAACATATATAGTACTGGATGATTACAGTAGATAAATAAGATTAATACAGAAATACACATGCTTTTGAGAGAGACACACTGCATCAACATGCATCCTACAGCCTAGTTTTCAAAGCTGCTGACCAGCCACAAACCCTCCGAGGTCTAGAGAGCACCAAACGCTCACTATCAGCGAGCTGAAGTCGCAGCCTTGCTGAGTACCTCCAGGCAGGGAGGATTAGTACTTCTACAGGTTTGTTCCTCCTGTAAGCACTCAGTTAACTCACTTTATCAGGAAACAGGAGTGCTGTTGCATGACCAAGCCTGGCAGGGATTCAGGTCTAAGACATCGAGGCACCCTACTTGACAGGATCCCGGGACAGGATTTTTCTTTGCCAATCCTAGAAGGCAAAGCTTGGGACACAGCAGAGGGGAAAGCTGAGGGATTCAGGGAACCCCCCGGAATAAGACGCACTGTTACAGGGTATCCCCGGAGGATGCTGTACTTGAAAGCTTGGTCAGAGAACAGTGTTTGTCCTTCCTTCCCACCAGTGCCTGGATTCCAGCTGACATTGCTAATGCTGCCCAGGGTGCAGTCAGACCTACTGAAAAACTTTAAGGTACGATGAAACCAAGAAGATTTCAGCATGATACCAGACAAAACAGCATTCCATTTACCAAGGCATTCTCAATCATACACACTCAGCGTTACTTATTCACACACAAGGTATTTCTTACGTATCTGTGACGCCACGCACAAGGGTGACCTGCTACCGACAGCGTGTTTTCGAGGTGGTCCTCAGGGCCTAAACCCGCCGCACTCCAGGCGGGGCATTCCTTGCTGAGTCAGTCAGCTCCCTTCCCCGCCACGGAGCCCCGCTCCAGCCCCCCAAGAACAGCATTACCCACGGGCACGCACCGCGGGCCAGCGCAAGGCCACCGCCTCCCCGGCTGCCGCAGGGAGTTATTTACAAAATTATCCGCGACTTCTGGGGCAAATGCACTTGCAACTTCCGCGGCAGTTTATGGGGGCGGCTGCCGAGCCCCCACTCCTCCCGCCCAGGCCGCGGCCACACAGCCCCGTCCCA
>VWZZ01005769.1:368710-394971 GCA_013399095.1 Psophia crepitans | reverse complement strand
CGGCCCTTTCTCCGCAGCCGCTTGGGGCTTGGGGCCGCTGGCGGCCCCGGTTGCTGTTACTGCGTGTAACCCACCCGAAACATGCGCCCCGGGCCAGGGTGCGTGGGGTTGTTAGGGTTCGGCGTGGGGTACGCCGGTGGGACGCTGTACTCGGATGAGGTGTTTTCCTAGTTTGGAATTCCAGCAGCCAGCCTTTGGTGCGGGTGGCGGGGCGCGGCGGCAGGAATGGCTTTGGGCAAGGCCGGCGCCGGCGCGGTTTGCCCGTGTTTGCCGCGAGCAGAGCTCACAGGAGTTTTTGTGACGAGGAACGGTGGCTGGATTAGTTGGGCCCAAGAAAAATGCCCAAGCTGACAGCTCCTTGCTACCCTGGGCTGTGAAAACACAGAGGTTCCACCATAATCTGGACATAACTTTTCCCGTATAACCCCAAGCCATGCAAGTCTCCGGTTTACTGGGCGTGATAGTCCTCTGGCCACAGCGTTGTTGAAGCAGAGAAGGCTGCAGAAATAAATATTGAATCAAATAGCAGAAATCAGCTCCCTGTTGGTTGTTTTCGCTATTTTTAGGGCCGCCGCCTACGCCAGAAGTTTGCATGTCGGCAGCCCACAGTTGCTTGGGGCAAACCCTAGCGGCAGTGGAGCTTTGAAGCTTTACCATGTTACGTATGGACATATATAACGTGTGCGTCAGCCGCGTTCTGAAGCATGAAGCTGGCTCCATGAAACAGCAGAAGGTGCAGGACTTCCTTTAAGCCATGGGTGCCCATTGCAGAGCAAGCACGCTGTCTCCTGAATTCGGGTCCTTTGGGTTATTTCCAGATCGCCTGAAAAAAAAGCAAAAAAAAAAAAAAAAGGGGCAGAAATTGTGTACACAGGCACAGTCCATATTGTGAGGTGCTGTACTTTGGGACTGTGGTGCCGGAGAGGTGAAGGGGGAGCCCTTGCTACCTCAAATCATGTAAGGATTTCCGGTGCCGCAGCTAATCCGGCCATAGGTGGAAGTGATGCTGGAACCCTTCACACATCCCAGTGTAATGTTAGAACACACAGGTTGGCTTTTTGAAATGAACAATGAGGAGAAGGAGTTGATACTCTGGTCCAGTAGTTAATTAAAAGTAGACAAAATGCAGAGCTGGCCAGCACTCCAGGACTCAATTTAAAGTGTGTCTGTCCATGTATATTGTATAGATACATCACTCCATCATTCATGTAAAATACTGACATCTACTGAAATATTCCCTCCCCTCCTTTCCAGAGAAGGAGGAAGGGAGAAGGAAGCTCTGCAATTTAAGAGAATTTGAAGAGACAGTTGAAGGGGGGAGGAGGACTGTCTGCTGGAGAGCAGATCATCTGGCAGCACCAAGAACAACGACGGAGGAAATAATGTGAAGCTGTTGGGCAAAGCAGGAGGCCACGTGAGCCTTAGGGCTGATACAGTGGGGAACAAGCACATTTCTGTGTAAAACAGCCTCAAGAGGGAGAAAAAAAAAGCACATAAAGAAGCCCAGATGTGGAATGGGAAAACAGGCGCTGAAAAAAAAGCTGTGATCACACAAAGAGAAGGGGATGTCATGGATGTGCCCTCGCTCCCCTCGCTCCCTGTGATACACGGGGAATTCAAACATAATTCTGAAGTGTTTAGAGATCTTCGCAACTTCACGTGCCTCGTGTGAAACGCTGGGGTGCTCAGACATGCTTGCAATAGCAGGTTTGCACAGAATGTAAATGAGGGCTAAACCACCGCTGAGCTCGCTGTTGGTTTGTATTTATTCCAGATTGTCAGGAGAGTGGAGATTATGGGATGTAATGAAATGCCATCAAGGAGGATTGGACTGGAGGTGCAGGAAAGGAGATTTTAGGATATTAGTTTAACCAGAAATGGCTCTGTATAGCCAAGCTGTGCCCCAGGCATTAACCCGTTCAGGGATTTTGCACTGACTGAGCTGGAGGTCTGTGTTTGAGGAATAACACATTTCTGTTTTAAGAACAGATGGTGACTGGGATAGTGACTATTTGCTCTTCTGGACTATACAAATAAACTTAGCCAGTAGTCACACATCTCCTATTACATCTAACAACAGCCCTTAAAACGTGTGGAAGGTCCAACCTCCCTGCCCTGCATTGTCACGGCCCTTTTTGTCCAGCGCCAAGAGAGGTCCCCAGCCTGCTTGGGAGAGCTGTCCCCATAGAAGCAGCATCACTCCGACTCTGCGTGTGGTAGGTACGAGCTCCGATAACAGAGTTTTAACTTGGTCTGGGCCAGATTTGCCTCTGGTGTAACTCCCGTCTAATTAAGCCAAGAACCTATTTAGCCTGCTGTCATTTTTTTCCATAACCATCTTTTCACAGAGGACATTCCTCTGCCAGCTCTCAGGCTGCGATTAGGGAAGAGTTTGGATAGAACTGTTGACAATATGTTGCAGAGTACTAAATACCATTGAATATGATCTGTAAATATTTACGGTTGGAGGAAGAGATTTGCTCTTTGCACAGTTTGTGTGGCATCTGCTAGGCTGAATAAATTACTAATAAAAATCACATTGTGGAAAAAAAATAGTCCATGCTGATTCTTTGGAGCTATTTTATTAAAGACAATGGTGCAATAAGGAAATACGTTCTTTGGGAATTACGTTCGCTCCCAAATCTCATTGCTGGAATAGGCATTATTGCGCTGCGGAACTGAGGCAGCACACACGGCAGGAGGGCAGGTTTCCCAAGTGAGGAACCCTAGGCTGACACAAGGGACATTTCAGTCAGAGGAGAGTCCTTCTTCTCCAGCAGGACTCCTACAGTGGCTCGCTTCGGCATGACAGTCTTGAAGGGATTTGGCCATGGTTCCTTTCTGGTCTTGCATCTTTCCCAGCCTTTTCCCAGTCCCACCAAATCATGAGTCTGGCCAGCTCTTGAGTCGTTTCAAAGCATTCTAGCTTCCTCGGTCCAGGCACTGCATGAGAATCTGGACTATAATTTTAAAATGGCTTTGGCGTATGTCAGGAAATGTCTGGAAATGTGAAACGAGTGCCCTTAAAAGTGGAAACGTCAATAAACATCTCTCAGTTTCAGTGAGCTGAGCTCTTCATATGTGAGCACAGGGTTTCCCATCCACTGACAGTAATCATTTAGAAGTCAAATTTCATAATTAAAATTCCAAATGCTCTTTATACATTTATTTTAAAGCAAAGATTCTCATGTAATATCATAATTGTAGCAATGTGCACCAAATTCAAGAATTGGTCGCAGGGACGGAGCATCATACTGACTGCATTTTGAACCATTATAAAGAATTAAATACATGCAAACATCTAAAAATTATCTTCTCTGTGCATCCACTGAACATTACAACCACAGACTGTAACCCATCGGGATGCTCCGGTTATGTTCAAATTCCTGGAGTTGTCCCACTGGCATCATGTTATTGCAGCTTCATCATGAAAAATGGATATCACGCTCTGCCAGAAATCCCACCCCTCTGAAGCCACGGGAATCTCTGAAGCACAAGTTAAAACATACACTAACTTCTCACAGCTGCACAGCAGCTTGAAAGATGATTTCTAGCAGTGCATTATCAGACATGTATTGTACCTGACATCGTGGCACGATGTGTTGCAACATCCTGTACTTAATCATCTTTCTCCTTAGTGGCTAGCATTGCCTCCTGGTGCAGCTCCTTGCTAGAGTCATCATCCTTGATGGACTGGAGGAAGAAATACAGGCTGAGAGCAGAGGGAACCTGGGACCAAAGAGAGACACAGACTGTGCAAGAGGTAGGGCCGCGAGGGAGTGCCAGCAACTTAAAATTGCCTTTGGGCCATGGCACAAGGCAGAAAGCAGCTCTTGAGAAGTTTCAAACCACAGTCCTACCATGTTACCCTGCTACCACACTGCAATGTGGAAAAATCTCTTAGTCGAGTACAAATCATGGAGTCATAGAATCACAGAATGGTTTTGGTTGGAAGGGACCTCACAGCCCATCTAGTTGCACTCCCTGCCGTGGGCAGAGACACCCCCCACCAGCCCAGGCTGCCCAAAGCCCCATCCAACCTGGCCTGGGACACTGCCAGGGATCCAGGGGCAGCCACAGCTTCTCTGGGCAACAATGCATGCTTCATCCATGGCAATGTTGTGCCATGTGAAGACTAGGTGGGAGTGCAGTCAAAGCTCATCTCTGGGCTGCAGCTGGCAGCTACAATCCACTGATGTGGCCTGGTATACACTCTAGTAGGCAATAATGCCATGAGGTACCACAGGGATACATAATAAAACCAGAACTGGAGCTTACAATATAAATTCATTCCAATTCCCAAGTTCAAACTTCTTGGATGTTCTAGGATGGGGATTTCTCATGGCACAGCAACTCCAACATCACCACAGAGAAGGAGCATATGGCGCTTTCTGCTTCTGGTTTGTAACGTTCTTGCTGAACAGACGTGGAACGTGTCTGATGGGTACTGTACAGACATACACAACAAGAGCTGGTCCTCGCTCCTAAAACACCATGCTGAAGAAGAGCAGACAGGCTTTGTCTTCACTAATGAGGGTGGAAAAGGAGAAAAGACATGGCCACACAGGGCAGTAGAGGATTGGGAGAGAAACAGATCAGAAGGGCCATGTCAGGGGTAGAGCTAAATTCTCGTGAGGGCTACTTTTGACCTGGTTTCTGCTCTGCTGCGTTCAGCTCATCCATAAGGATTTCTGACTCGCACCAGCATGCTTTGCACTGGCCGCTTCCCCTTTTGAAGGACAGCCCAAGCTGATGCAAAGGATGTATTTGGGAACAAGGGGCAATCCCTTCAGAAAGTAAAGCTGGAAAAGCAACATAAGCAAGAATCCAAGCAGTGGAAGAAGTGGGTTGCTGAGTGGGGTGGCAGAGATTTTTAACGTGAGGAATTAAAGAGTGCTGAAAAATAATAACCTGGAACTCAAGCCTGCATCCTTTATGCTGGAAGCAGAGTGCATCCTGCTTGAAGAGGTCACCCGCAGTAAGGAATGCAGCTCAAATGCTACTTTCCCAACCGAACAGGCAGCAGGCTTTGCACCACGCCTGATTTTGAGTGCCCCGTATTCGAGTCAAATACAAGGCTTCCTGCTCCAGCCCTCCCCCTCACACCACAAACAGGACCTTGACCCTGTACCAAAACCACCCGAAGATTACGTGCAGCTGGAGCCAGAGCTGACCACATGCTCTGCAAAAGTTGCTGTTTATCTTTTTTTGTTTGGTGGGGTTTTTTTTTTGTTTTGTTTCGCTTTTTTCCCAGCCTGCCTGTGCGCGAGCAATGGATTTGCCAATGAATTTTGCATTGTTTTCTCCGCAGGCTGCCTTAACAGTAGCATCCATTGAACCACCAGCCTTCTGGCCTTAGAGCCGCACAGAAGGAAGAGGCTGTAGCGACTTGCAGAGTTCAGAGAAACAAAGATCCTTACAACAATGCCTGGCAGTGCTGCTGTCAGCCTCGTGTCTGGTGGCATTTCTGCAAGACACCATTCTGCCCACCACCTTTCCATGCCAGGGCTTATAGCTTCAGTATGAAAATGTGAGGTGAACAGGAACCTGCACAAATCAACTCAGTGTGGAGCAGATGTGGTTTTGGTTTGTTGTGCTTAAAAAAAAAGAAAAAACAAAGCTACTTATCTTAAAATAAAGACTTCTGTCTGGATCCAGAGAAGTTCTGCAGCATTATTGCACAGAAAGAGGTGCTGTATTATTAAGGAGCCATCACAGTCTGTACTTGCAGATTTTTTTAAAGAAAGAAAAATCAGCCCGAACAAATCATGCAGCAGTCTAAACAGCGGAAGCACTGACGGAAGAACAGTGTAGCTGCTCTGATGGTACGCAGCATGGGCATGAACACCTACGTCTCTTTACAGGGATGCGTGCAGTGTCTGCAGGAGCTGGCGGGCAGTAATGCATGGTGCCATTCTCCTCCTGAGATCAGGTACAGCCAGGGCAAGAGAGGGCAGTTAAAGGCAACTTACTTTCTGGTGCTTAATTTTGTAAATAACAATCTGTTTAACATTAAGTGAGCTGATTCTGGATTTTTCCTTTCCCATGTGGGGGGTATATCCCAGCCAAAGGATTCAGAAACTTCCCAGGAGCTAGCAGGGGAAAGGGCAGCAGGAGGCAGCAGTTACAGGGGAGGACGCTGCAGGTGCCCCATGAGAGTTTCTTCTCCACTCTGCCCAGGACGCTGTGGGTTGCCCAGCATCCACCCAGGAAACCCCAAGACTGCCAAAAGCCTCCAAGAAGGGGTGGGGTGGCGGAAGGAGATTGCCTGAACACTAGTGGGGAGTTGGACTGACAGGGAAGCAGGGTAGACAAGGAGGTGCGTGCACACCTACTGCCATCCTGCCAGCCACAATGAATGGCTTTAATACCAGCCCACCCTTACGCCACTTTGGCGTCAGAGCTGAAGTCACTCCGTAAATCCCCCAAACCAGCACACAGCCAGATCCCTTAAGGCTTTATTTGACCTCCTGGCCTTGACCCCATCGCAGAAGCAGAACAACCACATTCCATTCATGCACGTGCCACCTCGCACTCCACAAGCACGCTCGGCAGCTGGCTGAGGAGCATTTGCCTTCACATCAGCATCCGCCGGTGGAGAACGTGTCCACTGCTGGGCAGTGAAGCTGCAGCACTCCATAGGTCCAGGCTGGGGCTGAGCCTCCCAAACACCTGCGCACACACGTGCACACGCACACAGGCGGGACGGTGTGCGCTGGAGGCGGTTAGAAATGAGGAGCACGGGGATGGAGAGGGACTTCACACCATGACCACCATCTCTTCCTGCTGCACCAAATCTCCTGCACATCTCGGTGAAGCAGCTGCTAGCAAACGCAAGGCTGTCCGAGGGGACAGCGTAACATGGGAGCATGCTGGTGGGGGAGCCTTGCTCATTGCCCCACAAACTGTTGCACGTTTTGAGACAAGCTGGGATGGTTTTCACCTGTCCCGCCCCTGCTCTGCAACACCATCGCAAAGTGACCTGAGTTTCATACTGCAAGATGGGCTGTGAGGTTCCCCAGCCTGCTGGTGTCATGGCAAGTGGACCTCCTTCGATATAGACACCCCCCAAAGATCACTTCACACCAACAGTGCAGAACAACAGACTGTCACCAGCTGATGGTTGTATCTGTTACCTTTCCTTCAGCTCTGGTACATCCTTCTGCCCCTTTGCTCCATGGCGATGCCTTCAGAACTAGAAGAAAATTAGACGAGAGCTTTTCAATGGACTTCAAAGCACTCTTCAAAGTACTTGATCTTACAGCTGCAGTACAATCTCTGATCATAGCAGCGTCTCTTCTCCCTCTTTCAGACCGGCAGAAGGTGTGCACTGCCTCCATCCTTACTAGGTTATTTCACTCTGAAACCTAATGATAATCACTTTAAGATGTCAGTTGTTTAGCTGTGGCACTCGGCTGCTCAAACCTCCAAAGACACTACTCTTCTCTTACACTGTACCCACACACCTAGGTAGTGGTAGGAAAACTACAAGTGTCTCCAAAAATAATAAATCTCTTATTTTGAATAAGAGATTTATATATTTATAAATTCTCTATATTTTTATAATAAAGATATAAAAATGTATAACAAAAATAAAGAGTTTCATCCCAAGGTGACAAGAGGTGACATGGAGGAGAGAAACGCATTTGGCTGTGTCTTCAATAGAGGACATGGTGAATGTGATAAAACACAAGCTGAACACAAACATAGGGAGCCTTGCAAAAGACTTAGCAAAACCAGCTAATACAATTTCAGGGTGAGTTACCAGAAGCTCTCTTTTGACAAAGAGGAAAACCACTGTTTTTTAACTTTGGACTGGCAGAAGCCATGCAGGTTGATCAGTCTCAAGGGAAGAGGAGACAGGACACAAAGCCGACAATTCAAAGCTGCTTTTCTTGCCTTTTACACTTGTGAATGTTCCTCACTTGGAGGGGAAAAATAATACAACTAAGTGACTGGTCTATTTCCCTCGCTCCTTTCTTTGTGGATAATAACCCAGTTCAGCAGCTGCTAGGTCCTTCAGGCCGCTAACATTAGCCAGATGTCTCATGGCAAGACAGAAAGAGCATAGAATCATGGAATCACAGAATGGTTTGGGTTGGAAGGGACCTCACAGCCCATCCAGTTCCAACCCCCTGCCATGGGCAGTGACACCCCCCACCAGCCCAGGCTGCCCAAAGCCCCATCCAACCTGGCCTGGGACACTGCCAGGGATCCAGGGGCAGCCACAGCTTCTCGGGGCACCCTGTGCCAGGGCCTCAGCACCCTCCCAGGGAAGGATTGCTGCCTCCCAGCTCAGCTCCAGCTCCCCTCTTGCACTTTAACCCCACCCCCTTGGCCTGTCCCTGCACCCCCTGATAACCAGCCCCTCTCCAGCTTTCCTGCAGCCCCTGCAGGCACTGGCAGGCCGCAGTGAGGTCTCCCCGCAGCCTTCTCTTCTCCAGGCTGAACAAGCCCAACTCCCTCAGCCTGTCCTCGCAGCAGAGGGGCTCCAGCCCTCGCATCATCTCCGGGGCCTCCTCTGGACTCGCTCCAGCAGCTCCATGTCTGTGCTGTGCTGGGGCCCCCCGAGCTGGAGGCAGCACTGCAGGGGGGTCTCAGCAGAGCGGGGCAGAGGGGCAGAATCCCCCCCCCTCGCCCTGCTGCCCACACTGGGTTGGATGCAGCCCAGCACATGGGTGGCATGAGAAGATGAGGAGGGAGCAGGTGGCTTGGGAGCTTGTACCAAAGGTCTGTGTATCCTAAAGAGCTGTATATAGGGAGAGCAGTGGAAAAGGAACCTGGGGTTTATTCAAGGGTGCCAACTGGCAATTACATTTAGAGTCATGAGTCATATCTGTATGTTAGACATCTCTTTGATACTTCACAAGTATTCCATCAATTTCATCAACAGAAATGAGAGGGGACCTGACATCCCTGGTATTGCAAAAGCATAGGAAAAATGCATAATCACATCAGAAAAGAAAAACCATTAAGCAAACAAATATTCTTGCAGGCTTTTTTTTGTCTATCAATATGAAGCAATATGGCCACATGCCACTTCCCTGCTCGTTTGATCATCAGAAAGAACCCATCTAGAGCAAGTTTCATCACTCCTGCCCAGAGAAAATATTCACAGCTGTCGGTATGGAAAACAACGCAAACAAACCACTGACACTGCATGAGGTCCCTAGTTCCCCTTGATCTGAGGCTGGCACCATGCTATTTGAATTAATAAGGTACTGGGTGCAGTCCTTCTAAACCCTCAGTGGTTGCACAATGCATTGAGTAACAACATAACAGACTGAAAAAGTCTGTCACTGCTGGCGTATGAGCTGAATGAGTGAGACATGGCCCGCCGTTCATTAATGAGTGTGGCAACTGGTTTCCACTACACTGCTCAAGTCAAGTCAAACCTTCAGCAGACCAAGCAAGTTAGACAATACTTCACACAGTTCACAGTTACTCAGAACACTGGATAAAACTTCCTAGATTTTCAGTAGTTCACAAGCCATTTTTAGTCGTTTTTAACTTACCTCCAGAAACGTATAACCTCTGGTTTAATACACAGAGTTCCTACAAGAGAGGGCTGAAATGACTATATTTCAGAGATCATATTCATGGATTGCAACCACAGCTTGCAGCCTTCCCTTGGAAAGAGATAGAGCTTCTAAAAGACCCAGGGAAGACACTTGCTCGCTGGGTGTCTTTCACAAAGAAGGTATTGCTCAGTTCTGCTTACTGCAGGGTACCTCCCCTCTGGTGTTTGCAGGAGCAGCAGCTGGGCTTCAGAGATCATCTCAGTTCAGAAGCTCCAACAGCTGCTCCAAACTGATCTGGGAAATGGTATAGTTTGTACCTCTACACCGGTTCAGGAGCTGCCAAGCCCAGCTCCACAGTTGCCCCCCATGCGGTACCGGAAGGGGTCAGTTACTATCATAGGCATCTCAGGAGGCTGCTGCCTGCTTTCAGCCTCCAGAACGATCACCCGCCGACGTCGCTGCAAAACACAGGATTATTCTATGTCCTTCCTGACTTCTCCTAGCTGTTGATTGCTTGCTAGGTGCCAGGAGACATTACTCATCACATGTGAATTAAAATTATTTGCCATATTTTTTTTGCAACTAGGCTTTCAAACTGGTTTCATTTTGCCAAGGGTTTGTGTTGTTGAGCTGTTTTTTTTCTTTTTGGTTCATGTTAAGTTTCATTTGAGCTGGTTGTCACTGCATGGACTGAAGGCTACTTGTCTGAATACGGAGGTGCATGTATGCTATCAGAGCTTGTTCTTCTGGACACACTGGTAATGTTGCTTCTCGCATATCTCCGTTTTGCCTGCATGCATTGCTGCAGGTCACGTACCCAGTACGAACAGTCACACACACACCCCATTTATTCCCAGCCCAGGAGGTGGGCTGCAGTCTTAAAGCTGGTGATAGAGCCCAGAGGCAAGAAGGCCTTGGGATCAAGGGCTCCTAGCAGAGTTTTGGGGTGCTGAAAGGAGCAGCAGCACTGGTTGCAGTAGTGGTGGTCCAAGGGTTTGTTCAGGACATGGAGGAAGAGGAGACTCCTAGATCTGTGGGTGAGAAGATGGGCCAGTCTTCTGAAGGGAAAGGAGCACTGTCATTTTATCCACACTAAGAACCTGCACCACTGCCTTTACCAGCACTGAAACACATCTGAACAATGTGAATAGAAAATGGGAGAGTGAGCTAATAATGACATCATTTCATTTCATAGGATATCATGCATCCTAAATAAATTACCGTGCCAAGAACATTTAGACCATGCCCGCTAATCCCAGGCCTCTCCAGGCATCTTGCACCTCCCTGGTAAAGCAGTCACAGGTCTGACACGGAAGAGCTTCCAATTCCAAGCACTTAGTTTTAATCCTCAGATACATATTTGTTGCTCTGGCATCCTGATGAAGTGACGTTTATAGTCCTACCCTCCAGCACAGCTGGGGCCCATGGGACATAAAGTTTGTTCTCTGATGGCTGGAGCCCCTCTGCTGCGAGGACAGGCTGAGGGAGTTGGGCTTGTTCAGCCTGGAGAAGAGAAGGCTGCGGGGAGACCTCACTGCGGCCTGCCAGTGCCTGCAGGGGCTGCAGGAAAGCTGGAGAGGGGCTGGTTATCAGGGGGTGCAGGGACAGGCCAAGGGGGTGGGGTTAAAGTGCAAGAGGGGAGCTGGAGCTGAGCTGGGAGGCAGCAATCCTTCCCTGGGAGGGTGCTGAGGCCCTGGCACAGGGTGCCCCGAGAAGCTGTGGCTGCCCCTGGATCCCTGGCAGTGTCCCAGGCCAGGTTGGATGGGGCTTTGGGCAGCCTGGGCTGGTGGGGGGTGTCCCTGCCCATGGCAGGGGGTTGGAACTAGATGGGCTGTGAGGTCCCTTCCAACCCAAACCAGGCTGGGATTCTATGACACTGAGTTTCTATGAGCTGAGACAATAAGGAGGAAGGATCCTGGCAGTAGCCCTGCTGAGGAAGAGGAGACACAAAGCCTATATCCATCGTGAGACAGAAGGGAAGCCACACAAGATGCTTGTTGCTCCAGGAGTCACCTGAACCTGCTGTCCTACCTAGTTTTAATTCTGCCTCATCACAGAACTGCCAGGATAAATACAAACCTAAAGGCAAAACACCGTTTATTACTTCACTGAGCTATCTCTAGGGATTGCTGCTGATTTTGCCTTCTCACATGGCTCTCCATCATTAACCAAGATCACCCTCACCAAGAGCAGCCAGGAACTTTTAAGAGGAGGAACTGCACAAGAGGAACCTTTGGAAGTTAACTCAGATGCTTTGGACCTGGCTTATCTGCAGCATTGTCAACTCCAGCTATTCTGCAGCCATGCAGCAGAGCCTTGGGGCTGTGGGTTTCCAGCTTCTTGGCAGAGATTTAGATACCTGAGCTTTTACCCACTAGCAACAATACAGATTTACAATCCTTCAGATTAGAGAAAAAAGTCTAAGAACAAGTGCACCCTGTAGCCTGTCAGAACCAGCAGAGAACTCAGGGAGGGCGGGGAAAGACCTTAATATTTTAGGATGCTTAGCATTGAACTAGCACATATGATGCTTATGGTCACTCTCCCCAGCTCCCAGCTTCACTCCCCCTTGAGGCGTCTGAAGCTTAAAGTCACTTCTTGAATCTCCAGCCAGACTCTCACTGGGCTAGCAGAACACCTCCTTCCAACCTAGTTGTCCCACCACCACTGCCTAAGGACACCAGTCCTTCTTCACCATCTAGTGACAGCTGAGCTAAACCTTTCATTGCTCTCTCTGCATCCAACAGTTTTCACAGGTTGAGCAGAACAGAGTGAATTGATCTGTAATTAACCCCCTCTTGGTCATTCAAGACCTATGTTAGAAAAAATTGGTAGCCGCCTCACTCCTCAGCAATTCCTGGGCTCGTGGTGTCATAGCAGGACTGAAAGCCCCAAACCCAACAGTGATACCCAAATTCTGTTGTGCTCTCAGAAAGAATTACTGTCCTTGCAGCTTGTGTCCTGATGTTTCCGATGGTCCCTGGGACTGCTTCACCCCGTGGCTGCCCCGGGATCTAGGTTGTGTGGCCTCACTTTGCTGAGGCGAGCTAAACCCTTGCTGAAAGCTGGCAGGAGAAACGACCACTTTACCATAGAAAGCTAGGTCACCTGAGAGGACGGCCCTCCCTCCTCCCCATGGGTTTTGTTTCTGATCCAGTGGAAGTCAGTACGTATTTCGTCAAAACCTGGTGCTTCTCTTTGCAGCTGTTTCTTCCTGACTCCGGCAATCTTCATGCATGGCCATGCATGAAGATGCGTAATGCGGCATGTCTGTATGCCCTAGAGGCTGCTGGTTCCTGCCAATGCCAATCCATACGGGGTTATTCAAGTGTGAGAGAGATCAAGATTTGACCCCTAGCCTATGAACATTTCTGTTTCCAAGTCAACTTTTCAAGTGTTTCTTCTGATTTGAGGGTGGCAGATGGTCTGCCCCCCATGCTTTGACTCCCCAGACATCTAAGGAAACATGAGCAGGTAGATGAGGTTCAGAATTCACCCTTGTAAACCAGCTGAGTCAGCATCAACACAATAATACCACATTCCAGCTCAGCTAGCAAGGTCTCTCCCTCAGGGCTGGACCACAGGAAACCGCAGGACCATGGCTGCCAAAGGAAAACAAAAGGGCTTGAAGGGCTCCAACAACACTGTTAAACTTCAGAGCAAGAGCATGGGTGTCCTGGCTTCACCCTTTGCCAGCCAACCTCTTCCCTCTTTGCTGTTCACTAATGTAGATTTAGCAGAAAAACTGCACAGACTATACAAGGTCAGAGATTCCGGTATTTCGCACGATCTAAGGCCGGCGGAGTTTTTTCAGGCTTCATCACTTGCTACTGGAACTGTTGCTCTTAGTTCCGTGTTATCGATAATGACACTCCCTCTTAAGCTGGAGGTGTACATTAATGGCAACAGCCACAATAATAGACAAATTTCTGGACAGCTTGGGTTGCAGCATTAGCTGCTGGGGTTATGAAGTACAACTGACTGCTGGAAACCTCTACCTAAACAGAGAGGTACCTCGTGGGGGAATCATGCAGAGTAACATGCAGATTTTTTTTCACTGCAGACCATTCTGTATTCACACATGAGGTCTAGGTGGAAAGTCACCTCCCTGGACCTCTAGAAAACAACCTGGACCTCCAAACCTGCATCATACTGTCATTCTGTAACTAGTCATCTCTAGAATTGACTATAACTCTTGTGAGACCCCCCGGCAGTGCTGCATCCAGCTCGGGGGGCCCCAGCACAGGACAGACATGGAGCTGCTGGAGCGAGTCCAGAGGAGGCCCCGGAGATGATGCGAGGGCTGGAGCCCCTCTGCTGCGAGGACAGGCTGAGGGAGTTGGGCTTGTTCAGCCTGGAGAAGAGAAGGCTGCGGGGAGACCTCACTGCGGCCTGCCAGTGCCTGCAGGGGCTGCAGGAAAGCTGGAGAGGGGCTGGTTATCAGGGGGTGCAGGGCCAGGCCAAGGGGGTGGGGTTAAAGTGCAAGAGGGGAGCTGGAGCTGAGCTGGGAGGCAGCAATCCTTCCCTGGGAGGGTGCTGAGGCCCTGGCACAGGGTGCCCCGAGAAGCTGTGGCTGCCCCTGGATTCCTGGCAGTGTCCCAGGCCAGGTTGGATGGGGCTTTGGGCAGCCTGGGCTGGTGGGGGGTGTCCCTGCCCATGGCAGGGAGTTGGAACTAGATGGGCTTTGAGGTCCCTTCCAACCCGAACCATCCTAACCATTCTATAACTAGTCAATTATATAACTAGTCCTTCTATAACTAGTCAACCGCAAAACATCTTCTCTCTCCTTTAAATGCAATCACTTCCTGGGAAATAATAAATAAAACCTTAGCTGGTTCATATAGATTAAAGTTTGCCTAATAAATTAATTTCTTACACTTGAGTTTGCAGGCCAGGTGTCCACCTCCGTCAGTCTGAGACTGATCCATTGCTGCAGAACTCTACTGGTGGACTTACAAGCCCTGTAGCT
Organism: Psophia crepitans; assembly: GCA_013399095.1. Lineage (NCBI taxonomy): Eukaryota > Metazoa > Chordata > Aves > Gruiformes > Psophiidae > Psophia > Psophia crepitans. Next base: position 380,481 of record VWZZ01005769.1, on the reverse strand, counting down.
GCATGAATCAGACCTTTCCCTTTCCACTGCAACGTACGAGGCAGCTGCAAACAAAGCCTAGGGTGTGCTGCAGATAGCAAGAGTCCAGCTGCCACCATCAGGAGTACTGGGGCAGGATAGGTGAGTGCAGGGTCCGCTCAGACCTCAGCCAAACTAGGAGCAGGGAAATATCTGCCAGGGGCACATGACAGAGGAAATAAATAAGTCTGCAAGATTTTAGAGGCTGTCAGATGGAAATGAGAGGCAGAAGGGGAAAAATGCCAAGCCTTACATAAGAGTGGTGGCTTGAAAACTGCTGTAGTAGAAAAGGTTTCCAGGAGGATGCGCTAAGTTTTGCTTTGCTGGGGTGGGGGAGAGACACAGGGTATTTCTGTCCAACAAACCCCGTGAAGACGGCGGTGACTTGGCTACAAACCAAGAAGGAAGGATAAGGCAGGAGAGGGCGCCACGGGCTTGCTGGCATCTCCCACCTTGTGGGTCAGGCTTTGCTGATCCCTGCTAATACAGGTCTAATCCAAAACTGATTGAACTGTTCCCACCAAGTGTGGCAGACTCTGGATAAAGTGGACAGCAGAGAGATCTGAGCGAGATGTGCTGAAACTTCCCTTCAAGGAGGAGCAGGCGTGGTGGTGACATCCCTTGTGAGGTGTTACCCCAAGGACGCATTTCTCCTGAAGCACACCCCGATACCGGTCTGGCTTCATCCCAGAGTCATCACGTGAAACATGCTCACGGCCCATGCAGCTTCGAGCAGCTGTGGCTCTGTGAGTCTCCTGGCATATTGGGACACTACCTGCTCGCTGCTGGGTCACACGCTGCGGAGCAGTACATCCCCTCTGCATCCCTCTCTCTCTGCCTTGCTCCTGTCAGCGACGGTAGAGGAATCGCTGCAGGAAGAACTCCACAGCCTGAGCATGAAGGGAACGAGGAGGCAGGATGGTGGGCAGACACCTACGGGTTGCAAGTCCCAAGCGCTGCCGCTTCCCTCTCACGGTGTGACAACTTGGCTCAAAGCTCTGTCACGCTGATGCAGCTCCTCAGCATTACAGGCAGGGAAGGAGGAGGGCACGCTGCTGAGGTATCTGCAGTGAGTCCTCTCCTGTCCTGCAGCAGCCTTCACTCTGTGCAGGGGAGGAGCAGTGGAGGCTGTCACTGGGGAGAGAGAGAAGCTCTCATTTGTAAATATGATGTACAACTGCTTTTGCTCACTTGGGGTACACTGAAAAGCTCACTGGCCTCACAACACGTTGGCTCCGCTCACGTGTTGGTGAACAGGAGCAAATGGGAGTATTTGGGAGCAAGAATTAGAGTGATCTGGAATGGGGTGGCACTGCCAGCGATCCCTGAGTCTCCTTGCAAAGCACCACGGACTGCTTCAGAGAGCCTGCGCTCACACTCCTGCAAACACACAGCTGGAGGGTAGCACTGCAGGGGCGGGGGTGTGGGGAAGGAAGGGATGGGGTCCGAGGGAGAGCTGTGCGTAGTGGCTGGGGCTGAAGATGGCACAAATCCCAGCAAGCAGACAGCCAAGCCAGAGAAGCAAAATACGAAAAGGTCTGCAATGGCACAAGAGCAAGTTCTCCTGAGTCCCCAGGGACTTTCCTGCTGCCCAAAGCAAGGCAGAGGGTCTGGCAGAGTTCTGAAGGTTCCAGCTACTGGAGGGGGCTTTGTGGCAGAGAACAGAGGGGCTTTGTTCTAAGGAACTGTGCCCTCATCTAACCACTTTTTGCCCACCGCTGGTGGTGCTCAGCATCTGCAGGGCACCCAGGGCCCATCCTCAAAGGATGACTTCTTTGGCTTGCACTCAATACCAGCCTGACGCCCTAGGAACAATGCTGTTGCTGCCTCTGAGAGCAGAGGATGACTCCAGGTAAGAAAGAAAAGGTGTGACTACAACATGGTTCTTTCAGAAAGTATACCTAGCCCTGGCGTTGCTTTGCCTCGACAGGAAATGCACCAGCATCTCCCAGCTCCTCTCTGCCATCTCTCCTCAATACTTGCAGGTGCTGCATCCTTTCGATGCTGCATTCCCTTTCCCTGCTGCTTGGTACCACCTTCACCTCTTTTCCTTCTGCTAACCATTCTTGCAAGAGTGAGGGCATCCAGGCAGTGCTTGGGTGTGTCCCAACCTACGCACGCTTTGCCAGGTTGCTGGCACAACAGTGGGGTAGGAGATCCAGCGACGCAGGGGTTAAGCCATTCTGCTCTGTCTGTCTGTCTCTCCCCTCCCATCTTCTCCCATGAAATAATCAGTGGGTTTTAGCCTTGCAGGCATGCAGAGGGGGGTCCAGCTGCTCTTGTGCAGGCAGTAGTATCCTCTAAGCTGCTGGGGACTAGCTGTCTGAAGGAATCATTTCCAGGGACACGTTCAGAGTTGAAGGGCAAAATTGAGAGAAAAAACAAGCAGAGAGATAGCAGAGAGGTGCAGCTTATTCCAGCGATGTTTAACACAGAGGCCAAGGTCTCAGTGTTTGTCTCTCCCAGTACTTTAGGGAGAGGAGGGGTTGTTTTCCAGAGGCCCCGACTTAAAAAAAAAAAAAAAAAAAGCAAACATACACAGAAATACTCATCTTTGTGGAGGAGAGAAGAGCACAGCTAAATGTCACTCCCTGTCTCAAACTGAATTTCCACAAGCTGGCTCAGGAGATGGGTGGCAGGTAAGAACACGGACAGAAAAGGTGCATTTTTCAGCATCAGGTCACAGCAAGCAACGAGATGCAGGGGGGTTTGCTCTGCCTCGCTGGCCTGGCAGCCAGCTCGGGATAAGGCGAGAGAGGCCATGGTTCCACAGTGCTGGTAGCTTTCTTTTGTCTGAAAGATTCTAGCAGTTGCGAGACTAGAGAAGCATCTGCCTGGGTACCTCCACCTCTTTCCCTCCATGCCATCAAGTTACCAAAATCAGCTCATTCAAAGGAAGAGCGGGGACAGTCTGCAACCCGTCCACTGCATGTCCGCTGACATGTTGGAGCGCACAGAGTTCGCGGCCTTCAGCCATCCTGTGCCCATTGACATGAAATCTGTGATTCAGACGGCATGGAAGAAGTTAGCAGAGATAACTAACCTCTGTCTTCTCCGATACAAAAGCTCGGAGGGCTCAAACGAAGGCAAGATGTGGCAGATTTGAAACGTTCAAGAGGAGGTGGCTTTTCCCATGATGCGTAGTAATGCTGCAGAACTGTGCACAGCAGGATATTGTGGATGCTGGACAGGAAAGACTGGACATAGAATCATAGAATGGTTTGGGTTGGAAGGGACTTCAAAGATCATCCAGTTCCAACCCCCTGCCATGGGAGGGGAATGAGAAAGGTTCAGCCTTCTCTTCTCCAGGCTGAACAAGCCCAACTCCCTCAGCCTGTCCTCGCAGCAGAGGGGCTCCAGCCCTCGCATCATCTCCGGGGCCTCCTCTGGACTCGCTCCAGCAGCTCCATGTCTGTGCTGTGCTGGGGCCCCCCGAGCTGGACGCAGCACTGCAGGGGGGTCTCAGCAGAGCGGGGCAGAGGGGCACAATCCCCCCCCTCGCCCTGCTGCCCACACTGGGTTTGATGCAGCCCAGCACACGGGTGGCTTTCTGGGCTGCCAGCGCACACTGCCGGCTCATGGTGAGCTTCTCATCACCCAGCACCCCAAAGCCCTTCTCCTCTGGGATGCTCTCCAGCCATTCTCCACCCTTGTAACTTGACTGTTACAAGATCGTTGGTGGGACCTGTTGCCGTTACCATCCCTGTGCCCCTCACCCAGCTCAGACGCTGTGGGCCTGTACCCTGTCAGTGAGGGTGCTACAGCCCTGTGTACTCTTGGGACTTAAAACCGGCTGTAATGGGGTATTATAAGCTGCTGCCAGAGGACGAGTATCTGTGACCTCTCTTAGCTTGGCTGGAGGAGGGTGCCACTGGCTTGCAGCAAGGCTGTGTTACTGGAGTGGACAGAGGGCTGTAAAGCAACCGGTGAGTGTCAGACTCACACCATAAAGCAGAGGACACAAGAGCAAAGCCCAGCGTTGTTTATGAGGGCACCAAGACTCTGAGGAGGAGGAAGCTCCAAAGCTGAATGTACAGCAGGATTTGGTCCATCTCTCAGAAATTATGTCCTCTAGAGGAGAAGTACTGGGCACTGGAGGCCCATGCTAGTTCTATATTGGTTAGGGACAGTTCACAAAAGGGACTCCTTTAGCTCCACCAGGGCCTCACTGGGACTGGCAGCCTCAGACATCTCTGCCTGGGAGCAGAGTACAGCAACAGCTCCACAGCAACTCCAAGGTTTAACCCTCCCCAAGGAGACTGGGCAGACCATGAGGGAGGCCAGCTGGTGATGGCCTCAGGCTCTTCCTTACCTGCTTGTCCACTTCTGAGAATTGTCTACTTCTCCACTTACTCCTGCTTGTCCAGAAGCTGCATTCACTTCTCTCCTCAGTGCATTATTTCAGTTACAAGTAATTTCTGTTTATCATGAGCAATCAATGAGCTGCTGTGACTCTTCTCCATCCATACTGTCCTGGGGCCCCCACTCATGCTTTCCCAGCGCTTTTCTGGGGCATAGCAGTCAGCTGCATGAGCATCCTCCCCCTCAGGTGAAACACTGCTTTGCTCTGATGCTGCACCAGCACTGACTGCTGTTGTGTAACACAGACCTGGAGCTCGCCTTCTGGCCGAGCTCACAAAGTGCTGGGTTCACCGAGTGGCTCAGATCTTCTCAGGAATGAAGCCTCTCCCCAGGTTCTGTCTCCTGTTCCTTGCAGATACTCAATGGTGGCATTTTTTCTAGATTTCTTGTACATCTTTTACGGAGTTTCAGACTTGCTGTAGTTTTTTGTCATTTGTCTGCCAGGGTTTCTCCTCAGTTTCCTTTTATTCCCTCCGTGGACCACAGGAACATATCAGTGTTTCAGGACTCTGCAAGAACTTTGCTTTCTGGTGCCCCATTTTCCTGGGTAGCAAAAAAGAGCTGCTCCATGTCCAGGTGTATAGCCCCTCATGCAGCATGGACATCTCCGCATTCCTTGGCCATGCTTTCTGCCTGGCTGAGAGCAGAGCAGCTGCCTTTTTTTTTAAACTGGTAGCACTAGGCTGTCCCAGTTTGGCAAATTTCTGCTAACCTCTCTATCATCTTTCCATCATAAAAAGCTTACAACCCTTCTTATTATGTTCTGAGAGGAAAGTCCCTAGCCTTGTTATCTGATTACCTGCACTAATGATGAAGTGAATGAGGAAGACTGCACTCACTTGTCCCTCCCTGGTACACCCTGCACCAGGATGTGCCACCAGTGGAGGTAGAGGCCTTCTCCTGCTTGTTTGACATCTCAGATGAAGAATTTTGGAAAACACTTTCTTTACCCTCCTGAACTGAGGAAGGAGCACTTGGAAAAGCCAAAACCTTTCTACCTGAACATAATGAGAAGGCACCGCAAACTGAGGATGGGATCCACATGGTAGTCTTGGGTTAATCAGAGCAGAAAGGGCTCTGCAGACTGAAGGGCATGGATTGACAGAGAGTGGGCAAGTGCTTTTCAGGGAGGAGCAAGCTGCTCCAGCTGGAAGCAAAGGCTCCACGTAGGGGGATGCTCCCAGGGCTGGGAAGAAAACACCAGTCCTTGGCTGCATGGAGAGCCCCAGTGCTTTGCGTCCTTGCAATACATGCTGCTGCTTATATGTAAAGGGCCACCAAGTCCTCAGCTGCAGGACTTTGTGTTGCACAAAGCTTAAAGCACTAGTTCCCAACTTATAAAGGAACTGGTAAATAGACTTATATTCTTTGCCACGTACTGGTTGATTCTCAGCAGCAGGTGGCTGCACATTGAGACTGTGGCAATACAACTGAGATGAAGTGCTGCAGGAGGCTTTGCCTGATACTCCCAAGTACTCTGCCACGCCACTTACCCTGGGGAAAAATGTTAAGAGCTATGGGCCAGCCACACTTAATTCTTTCCACATAAGCAATGATTACCTGCAGGCATAGGAAAGGTGTGTGTATAGGACTACAACCTAGGAAAAAGTAATTAAGACTGTTTAGATTTCCTTTCTGCTCTTTGTATTTACAGGTTGACAGAAGACGACCAGCAGGCGTGATTGGTAGCATTCTGCACAAGCCTGGGGTCAGCCCTGACACAGGCCAGGATCAACGCTGCAGCAAACAGATGCTTTTCCCTGTGGTTCTCTTCCAAGCTCCTGATCTGCCTCAGCTTCTCTGCTGCTTTAAATTAAAAGCAGAATAATAATATGCAAAAAGAGCAATCAGCAAACAATAAGAGCACAAGGAAGGGAATTGCTTGGCAAAGCACTGCATGGTCAGGAAACCTCAGCCTGTCAGAAGTAAATCTGCCCGTGCTCTCACTGAAAATGATTCCCTGTTTGTAATCTCTGTGAGATTTGAACTTCAGTCCCTGATCAGAGACTGGGGAGCACGCGATGGGTGGGGTAAACTCCTTTAGCAAGAGAAGAAAACAGTTTCCCTGCCTCTTCTTGCCAGGGCTGCTGGGTTCTGGGCTCGAGTCCTGGCTCCACCACTGTTTTGCAGTGTGACTCCATGCAAGGTTGGCTGCTGCAACTGCAGCAACGAAATGACAAAGCAACCAAGGCACGTGGAGCTGCAGGTGGAGCAGGAGTGGTGGGAGATTCCCTGTGGTCCCAGAGGGCTCGGGAACTCTTTTCGGAGTCTTTTCTCCCAGCTCTTTGTTGAAAATCTAAATTGATTAAGTGCTGAAAGAAGCAAGCATGGTTTTTAGTGGGTCCCTGTTCCTCACCAGTCCCCTTTGAGTGAATTCTCTTGGCATCTGTGATGTTACAGTGGCATTAGCTCACCCATTTCTGTGCCACTTCAGAGGAAAAGCCAGGTGGTACTTGGCTTTATCTGTAATGAAAAAAAACCCCAAGCTGAGGAAAAAATACTCCATTTCTCTTTTCAAAAAGAGAGATTTCAGACCTCATTTTATCAACCCATTAAAGCCTTCCTCATCACCCAAAGGAGCACATCCTCTTTGTTAAAGGCAGAGAGCAAAGAATCTCCAGAAAGCTCTGGAAATGCACCATGAGATTGGGCTTTTTTTTGTGTGTGTGTGTGTTTTTTGTGGGTTTTTTTTTGGTGGGACGCTGACCTCTCGGGGCAGGGGGCGGGGGAAGGGGAGGATAGAGTCAGTTGAGGATGTTGGACCTTTTCTGGCTTGTCAGAAAGGCATTTTCAGTCCCCCTTGCTCATTGTGCTCCAGCACGGTGAAAAAACAAGGCACACGTGATGCTGTGCACTGTGCAAGCCACCTGCATGGGAGAGGGAATGGGGGATGCACAAAGTTTTGCTCAGCTCCCCGACTTCAGCACTGGGATGGGAAAAATTCTCACACGGCTCTCGCCTTTTGTTATGAGCCCTGAGTGACTGAAATGCAGCTGTTTAATTAGCATTTGCCCCAGAATTTGGGGCTACCAGCTCCTCAGAGGCTACAGTTTGGATTATCTAAGGCAGAGAAAGAACTGAGGCTCGGAGGGTGGTTTATCAGACCGGGAAATTGACTGCTTGTGGAAATGAATCATATCAGCATGACACACTAGAAATCTGGAAAAGCTGTTGGCCACATCACCAATTTGAACCCCATGTCCTCCTTGGAGGCTGGTGACTGAGTTGGGGAAGAATCAACATAGTCAAGAGTCCATTGACTGACATCACCATTAATTCATTAATGTCTGAGATAAGAAAAGGGTATAATGTCCTAGCCTTAGCCAGGAGTGAATTCTGCATCTTTACAGGTGCACACCTCCATGCTTGTCAAGCCCTGGAACAGGCTGCCCAGGGAAGTGGTAAAGTCACCATCCCTGGGGGTATTTAAAAGATGCGTAGTCACGGTGCTCAGGGACATGGTTTGGTGGTGGACTTGGCAGTGCTAGGTTAATGGTTGGACTTTCATTATTTTAAAGGTCTTTTCCATCCTAAACAATTCTATAATTCTATGGCTGTCACCACTTTCAGCAAAAATAATAGCAGAAGTAGAAAATACCCTCAAAAGAATAAAAGTAAAGTCATTAAAAAAAAAATCTAAACAGTAGTGAATGTGGTATCCTGGCAGTGTCTCTTTGGAATTTGTTTAGCAAAGGCTTTAAAAAGGCTAGGCTAGCAAGACACACAACTCTGGGCAGGGAGATGAACCCACCCAGGGATGAAGGCTGTCTGGCTATGAGATGCCATTTGCTGCAAGTCTTTCACAGACCGGGCTGTGCCCCCTCCAAGAGTCCCAGGAGTCCCAGGTCCTACAGGATCCTGGTCAGGGCAAAGCCCTTTGGCTTGCTCTGTTTTTTAAAGGAAAAAGAAGTCACCGCGTAGGGGACTGAATTAAAGGCTTGAGCACGTGAGGGGGAGATGATGAGCAATCTGCGTCTTTCTGTCTAGGGTGCTAAACTCCCAGTCACTTGATAGTTTCACATTTGCTGACACCAGACTGTTGTTAGATTATCAGTAATCTGAGGGGCGGGGAGAGTTTATTCTGGTTGCACTATGCCTAGTAAAAGTGTTGATAACTCTAATCATCATCGTAATAAAAGGGAATATTGGTAATAAAACTAATCTTTCACTCAGGACTTCAGCACCACAGTGTGTGTGTGTGTGGGAGGCAGATTGGCATAATGTTCCTTTCAAAAAAATGGACATCTCACTCTCTCCTTTCCCCTTCTATCACTGCTTCAGCAAAACAAAAATCTCCCCAAGCAGTTTGCAGCATGGAACATATGACAGAGTTGAGCAGTCTGACCTCTCTGAGAAGCAATGATACAACCACACACACACATACCCAGTTGCAGTACCTTTTACAACTGGTTTATCGTTAAGCTACAAGGAACATCTCACACGGCAGCTTGTCAGAGTTCCCTCAGTTAAATGGTGCACACTTTGTTTGTAATGGGATGCAAATTAAAATATCACTCATGAGAGGGCTGAAATCCTGGAAGGGCAGATTGCATGCATGGAGCCTCAGGATCTGAATAATGTCAGAGAATATGCTGTTCCTTTTTACAGTTTGTTTCTCCTCTGCCACCCCAGCAAAGTGAATAAATCAGTCTCTTCCTCCTTCCTGGAAAGTGAAAGGGGAGGATTCAACATCTGCTGATGAAGAGCATTTGAGTCATTTACAATCTGCCGACTGGAGCTGCTCAGTCCAAGGTCTGAACCGCAGGGATGGCAGCAGCTCCATGGGGCTTTCAGCAGGGACAGCCAGCATGAGGCCGTCTTGGAGCCGGCTGGGGTTGGCTCTGTCAGACACAGGGGAAGCTTCCAGCAGCTTCTTGCAGAAACCTCCACCCCTGTGGCCCCCCTGCTACCAAAACCTTGCCAGGCAAACTCAAAACATCAGGGAAGGAGGATGGTGTGTCAATACAGGTGTGTGGAGGAAGCTTCTCAGGGAGATGAGAGACTCTGAGGGCCACCATTCCGTACCAGGCTTCCCTCAAGCAGAGCCATCCCTTTAGCAGGAAAAGAGAATTAGCGACATCTGATATTTCTGCTGGAAAGCAAAACGATCCCTCTAAGCAAACAACGACAAGTCACACCAGCTTGTGCAGCCCAGAAATAAGTATAAAAGATGGAGAGGACCAAAACTGACAGCCGCGCTAAAGACGGACATCATCCCTCCTTAGCCACAACTGCTATTTTATTACCTGGGATAAATACTGTCTTTTGGGGAAGTTTTTTGCAGTGTCTCACCACAACAGCTGCCTGTCCTGTGCTATGGTTTCTTTTTATTACCAGGCTCATGGGATTATAAAGCTGGAAGGGAGCAGGGAAAGCCTTCCCCACAGCACATACACAATAACTTGCGAGGAGGTCAGGACCAGTTTCTGACTGCGAACAGTCCGGGTCACTGGGGTGATTCTTTTCTCCCACCTCGCTGGAAGTACCTGTCCTCCTGGATGTCTCAGCTCCTGGGCGCATCCTGGCGTCTGGAAATGGGTTACAAGCAGTGGACTGTGTGTCCTCTCCTGGTGCCTCTTATTCTAGGGAAACTTAACTGAAAACCTAAACACAACAAAGCAGCTCCAGAAGCAGTTAAACCTTCCTTGCTTCATGAGCACCATATAAGCACGCTGGCATCACCCGCCAACCTCTCCGTGACTGAGGCCCCTCATTCCTCACTGCAAAGCAGAAGCTGTCCCCTCACATATGCCCAGAGGCACATGAATCAAATTTTAACAAGCAAATTAATTAAATTCCAGTATTTCTACAAATATATGGGGACAGGATTATTTGTGGCCTGTCACAGAATCGCCGGCTTCTGATCAGCCAGATGCGGGTCACGCTACAATCCCGTATTACACCTCATGGCATAACACACAGGAGGTTGTTCACTAGGTCGAACTGATCAAGTTCAGCTGATTCTTGTAGAGGATCGGCTGAGAAGTTTCACTATTTTGAATTTCAACATTTTTATCTAGGATTACAGATAAGTATATTTCCCCTTTTTAGGTACCGCATGTGAACCAAAATATGATTAATGCTCTGAAGATAATTGGCCAATTGTTAACACTGTTGCAAAGAAAACTCTATGTAGAAAATGACGCCGCAAAGCAATTGCAAAAATCACAGTGCAACCCAAAAAGCAGGAGTAGGTGATTTTGCGTAGATCCGGGTTCCTTCCGTAGCTTTTTGCTTTTCCCCATTGCTGGACACCGATACAAAATACTGTCAATATGTCGTTCAAATTTTTCACCTGAAAGCGCAAAATGTAGAGGGGTTGCTAAAGACCAGTTTCTGCACATGGTTCGTAAACCTAAGTGTGCTGCTGAGAGCATATGAAATCACGCTGTGATGATAGAAAGAAAAACAGCTTCCTAGTATTCTTGGTAGCACTGAAATGCCAAACTGAGAGAGGCAGAAATAAGGGTTTCTTGGGCACCTATTTTCTACCCAAAGAGCCCCCCTGCTACCAAAGTATTACCTGATACCATGGATATTATCTCCCTTCTCCAAAAAGAGAACAAAACCAAACTTTCCAGAGTGGCTCATCATTTTGGGATGCCTGACTTTTTGGCACCTTTTGGACTAGTTTTCAGAGCTGCAGGCTTTTCTGGGTCTCACAGGTCAACAGTACTGCACAGGTCTATTATTTATAGTTTGTTGTTGAGAAGAGCTAAAGATGATGAAAAACTGGCTTTAAAATCTCAGAAAAAAATCAAGATTAGGTAACAGAGCATGGAACTGGATCTGAAGGCTTACACAAGCTGCTATGAAACCTCTTTGGCCAGTCAATGGCTAATAACCCTCTTTGGAGTCCATGGAGGTTTGCTGCCAATGGAAATTCCTGCAGCTGGGTATCTTTGGGAACAGGCTGAAGAGTTTCACTGCAGGCAATTTCAGCATCTTGCCAGTGTGCTCCAGAAGCACAAGATGGGAGTTTGAGGGTATGTTTTGCCCTGTCCCAAAGGGCTGTGGTTCTCCTATCCTGACTAGGAAGAGAACGAATGCATGTTCCTTCCATCATATTGGGGTATACAGTCTCATATTAGTAATTAAGGAATTCAGTAACACAAATTCATTCATGCTTGCAAAGTTTGTGTTATTCTGTATTACCTATATTCTGTTATATTCTATCTATCTATATTGCCATCTAGAGGGACTTCTGCAGGCTGAGAGCTGGGCCTGTGTGAGCAGCATGAAGTTCAACAAGGCCAAGGGCAAGGTCCTGCATGTGGGTTGGGGCAGTCCAAATACAACTCCAGGCTGGGTGGAGAATGGCTGGAGAGCAGCCCTGAGGAGAAGGACTTGGGGGTGCTGGGTGATGAGAAGCTCACCATGAGCCGGCAGTG
>VWZZ01005769.1:327208-368259 GCA_013399095.1 Psophia crepitans | reverse complement strand
CCCAAACCATTCTGTGACTCTATGATTCTGTTATGATTTTTTTGTCATTAAACATGTATCAGTGTTTATTTGGGTTTTTTACTTGCTTGATTTGTCCTAAAATAATTATTATTGTCATTAGACTGGCTGAAAAACTTTCCAACAGATAGAAAGCATTTCTGAAAAATGGTGGGAATGCTGAAATGAACTGCAGTATGTCTGTAATAAGCAGCTGTAACACCAGCGTTTTGCAAATTGGAGACACAGTGATGGCCATATTATGGGACGAACTATCGTGATACTGAGTTTAAATGCATTTGTGTGTTTTTAAATGATTAACTGAATAATTGGCAGGTTTGTGGCCATCACTAGGCTTCAGGATTAACAGCTCAGCTGCATATCAGAGCGATGAGATGGGAGCTGCAGAGACTCTTGTCACCCTGAGATTGGTACAGAGGGTATGAGACACTTCTGCCCTTGGGACACTGCGTGCCTGACACGTCCCCTTTTCTGTGCGGGGCTGCAATGTGCTGCAGATGGGCAGGGGAGCCCCCTGTCCAGTCCTCCCACGGTCACAACATGACACCAGGGGTTGCAGGGCACCAGCCTGCGAGAGGAGGGAGTAGCAATTCTGCACACCAATTTATAGGTAAGAGTCCTGCCTGTCTTCCCATGTAGTAAATGCAGATGGAGGTCTTGTGTGAACTTCTTTTCTCTGCGGGGCCAGGGAGAAAGTCGTTCTTTTTTCCCTCTTGGCTCTGTTTTATATGTATGTACTTATTTTGTAGTGTTAGAGAATTAAAAGCAACAGAAACCACAAAGCATTTTCTGCTGCCAATGAGCCAGCGACTTACCTGTAATTAAAGAAGACATAAACTCATTTATTTGTTGATTCAGGTTGGGCAGGGAGTAGTACATTGTCCTATTGTCTAAATTAGGATTGGGTAAACCCCATTCACTGTTGTGGATAAAGTCACCCTTATAGCTACACTTAAAGTGAAAAAAAAACGCAAAACAGATGACATGTAGGGCAGCTCTGGTAGATAAACTCTACTTTTTGCAGCATTAAGTTACAACATGTTGTTTCTCCCACCCCTGGTAGGGGGGGAAATTCTGTCCTACAAATCAAAATTGTTATAAATTAGAGGCTTAATCCTTAACACCACAAGGCAGTCTCCATCAGGTGAGTATTCTGGTCCAGAGAAGATGGGGTACTGCAGATAAAGATGGACAGATCCCATTACAAGTGGATTCCCCCACTGTTCATTGCTGTTTTCTGGCTTAGGGACATGCACAGTGGCAGGACTGCAAATGGACAAGGGTCAGGCAGAATCTGTGGTCTTGATGTTTTATTTAAGGTGCTGTTAGCATGCAGCCTTTGTGGCTTAAAAGCTCATTGGTTAGCTTTGTTCCCATATGAGCTGTCAGTGTAATAAATGAATCCATGATTCCCCTATGGGCTGCAGATCCCTGGAGATCCTGCTTGTAAGATGTCCTGGAAAGTATCGTCAGGAAGCTCAGTTCACATCACCACATCGCTACATCTACCCATCCACTGGAAAAATATCCACCACTGGAAAAGTTTGGAGATGGCTGACATTGACCAATTACCCTAGTTGGTTTACGAAAAAAAAAAAGATGTTTGTATTTAAATGCTGCTACTACATCTCTTCCATTCTTGTTACTGCTTCCCTTTGCTTTGAGCAGAGCACACCTTTGTCCTCGACAGTACACACATATTCCTGTGAGGAAGCACACACTGTGCTACCTAACTAAAGATCATGCAACAGGTGGGTATGACAGATGGGGGACAGCAAGATAACTGTGAGATAATTAGGATTAGAACCATAAACAGCGGTGGTGGATGACATTATGAGAGGCATTTGCATGAAAATTGGATCTTTGCTTATGAAGAGTTCATTGCTTCCTGCTGTTCTCGCCAAAAAAACATGTTGCTTTGACATCACAGTTGGTTGCTATGGAAATGCTGATGCTACCAAAGATAGGACTGAGCTGGAGGGCTATAAAAAGTCCTGGAGACCCAGCTGAGTCCCTAAGCATTTGGGAAAGGCCAGCACAGCATTTATTTTTGGCAGTGGCACAGCAGCCCATTAGTGTGACAGAACATGACACCAAAAGTGGATAAGGAGACATCACAATACAACAGACTGCCGTGATGCTGGGTCGGGGGGAGAGAGGAGATAGTTAGGAGTAGGGGGAAAGTAGGATACTTAAACTGGTACCACCCTTGTGATAAAGAACAAAGCTCCCAAAAAAAAGGAAACAAGTTTTGGAAAGAGGAAATGCTAGAAATGGAACTCTTCTGTTCCCCGAAAGATGTCACAGGCTTTAACAACCTTGTGAGATATATCTCCTGGTTAATTTTAAATTTCAGTAAACATAGAATCATAGAATCATAGAAACATGTAGGTTGGAAAAGGCCCTTAAGGTCATCGAGTCCAACTGCTAACCTAACACTGCCAAACCTACCATCAAACCACGTCCCTAAGCACCACGTCTACATGCACTTTTTGGACTTGATGACCCTAGAGGTCTTTTCCAACCTTAAGATTCTACATGATACTACATGTCTTTTAAATACCTCCAGAGATGCTGACTCAACCACTTCCCTGGGCAGCCTGTTCCAGTGCTTGATAACCCTTTGGGTAAAGAAATTTTTCCTCATATCCAATCTAAACCTCCTCTGGCGCAACTTGAGGTAATTTCCTTTTGTCCTATTGCTTGTTACTTGGAGAAGAGACCAACACCCACCTGGCTACAACCTCCTTTCAGGTAGTTGTAGAGAGTAATAAGGTCTCCTCTCATTCTCCTTTTCTCCAGGCTAAACAACCTCAGTTCCCTCAGCCGCTCCTCGGCAGACTTGTGCTCCAGACCCTTCACCAGCTTCGTTGCTCTTCTTTGGGCACACTCCAGCACTCAATGTCTTTCTTTTAGTGAGGGGCCCAAAACTGATCAAAGTACTTGAGTATTCACATCCCATAATCAAGCACACGTGTTCATCATGCCTATTTGTTATGGCTTCTGAGCACAGTTACCCACTTTGCAGACAGAAATGGGTGTCCCTCCAGTCTTGCAAGAGAAGCTGAGAATGATTATTGACAATTTAAAACTTGTGTCCTATCCCTCCCTCCCCCTGAAGCAAGTGTTTTGGGAGAGCAGCGTGATGGCTGTCTGCCCGCCATAGTCCTGGCAAATACAGAGCTGTGTATAGTGCTTTGCTTCCTCCATCCTTAGAAAGAAGTGCCCAGGAATCATGAATCCCTCTCCTCACCTTATGCTAGGGACTGGGATGTTCCCATCTGAAAAGAAAATGAGTCACACCGCTTCCTATGGAGGCAGTTTCTTTATCCCTGGTCCTGCAAAAGGCAAATCCCACTGGCAATCATTAGCCACAGATGCGCTGTCATAATGATTTGGGTGGCAGATACAGACACACAGTTCCTTTATTATTTCTGTCTCAGGATTGCAGTGATTCATTCAGAATGAAAAATGGAGTTGCTTGACTTAAGCAGGAACCTGTCTGACTGCGGCAGAGAGAGAAACGAGTCTGAAATGAAGCTGGAAGTTGCTGTGTTTTCCTTCTCCTCCTCCTCTCCTCCCCTCCCTGTTCTGCTGACCTATGAAGTCACACAGTGCAAGTTCATTTATTGCTCGGTTCCATTTACTGTCAAGTCGGCTTGCCTTCTAGGTGACGCACGAGATAGATAATAGCACGGCAATTTCTAGAGCATGCTTATTTAGGAGGAGCAGTAGGATTGCCAACTCAAGAGCGTAAGTGCATAGCACCTCCCCTACCCCTGATCTGGCTGGCCTCAGCCCAGCTGGGACCAGGGAAAGGTGCTGGAAGCCCTGACCGCTGTTAGCAGACAATTCATCTTCCTGACACAATACTGAGCAACTCCACCTGTCCTGGCAGAAGCAAACCACACACTCAGGTTTGCTAAGTCCACACAAAGAAGTCTTAAACACCCACCAAAGCCAAGCACAGGGCCCTCTTTCGGAGAGAACTCCCTGCAGGTACACCCTACAAAGGACTGCTCTCTC
Organism: Psophia crepitans; assembly: GCA_013399095.1. Taxonomy (NCBI): domain Eukaryota; kingdom Metazoa; phylum Chordata; class Aves; order Gruiformes; family Psophiidae; genus Psophia; species Psophia crepitans. The sequence goes on along the minus strand of VWZZ01005769.1, from coordinate 364,215 downwards.
CTCCAGCAGAAGCCCCCTCATGTCCCCACACTGTCTGGCACCAAGGGAAGGAGGAAGGTTCTGGAGATGTACCTGGATGCTGTTTCCAGCCCAGGAAGGGCTTGCAGCTCCATCCAAACATCTCTCAGGACAGAGTTTTATTCTCTAAGAAAGCACTAAACAAAATGCTTACTGTGTCCATTCTGGATTCCTGCTCCCCAAATCTCGTCTCCTTGCAGCTTCTCCTGTCCTTAGACAGAAAAGTAAGCCACCTCTGGAGCTGCTGATTGAACAGGGCTCCAAGCTTTGGCCAAAAAGGAGGCAGATGCTTTTGTCTTGGAGGCATGCAGGAACATACAGAGCAGACAGAGGAAGACACCTGGTTGAGCAGGCTTGTGGCGCTCTGATCCAAGCTGAGACAGGACTGAAAGATCCTAATTTAGGGACCTACAATCAGTTTCCTGCAGCAATCTCATCTTCACAGCAATGCAAAACTCCTGCTTTTACATCATCAAGTCTTTATCTTTTAGTCTTTGCTACTGATACATCATAATTAGGTTCTCTTATTTACTACAGAAACCCTCTGTTTTTTTCTGAACTCTTCAGCAATGCAAAATATGTATTGTCCTTTACATAATGGCCAGGTTGCTATTGCTTGTGCAATTCTTTTTATGCAAAAATCTCACCAAGCTTTACCAGTAGTAGTGAAGCCAGCCTCACACCCTAGCTCATCTGAGAACCAGAAAGCATCTTAATTTCATCCTGCAGTTATTCTACTCTGCTGTTCACAGGCTATCAAGATAGAGCCAAAAATCTTTCAGCAATTAAAGAGTCACTCATTACACGACCCTTGATTCAGCTCCTTGGACAAGAAGTGTTCTTTTTCTACAGCTTGCTCTGTCACGGCCATAATGACATAAAGCTTTACAAGGGTAAATTCCTAGACAGGAAATCTGACATCATACCAGTGCTCAGTGGGATAGTTTAGCAGGCAGAACACAAAGCCAGGCAGACAATTTCACCACAAAGAGCCAAATGCATCCTGCCAGGCTCTTTTTAAGCCATTAGCCCTATATTTCATGGCGCACAGACCCCAACATTGCAACGTTGAAATGTGACAAGTGGTATTTGTTTGACAGGCAAGACTGATCTCCAGATGAACCTTTAACTAAAAATGGAAATTACATGCAAAATAAATAAAAATTTCCACCGATTTTCTACTTAAAACCTGAAACATGTTCTGTACCTCTCCAGTCTTCCCTTGCAAGCAGCCAGGGTTTACCAGATTTTAAATCCCACACCGTTCTGTCAGTATGCAAAACTTCCCCCCTTGAATCAGATTCCCCACCCACCCCTTTACGTTTCTAACAGAATACTTGAGGCAATTGGGACAAGCACTTGCCATTGTGCTCGTGTGTCATTGTTTCTTGTCATTGTGCCAGGTCATATTAAAACAAAGTAATTTTAAGTACAGTCAGTGTAATTGTTACAGAAATAGTTGAATGGGCTATTATAGGCACAGTACTTTCTTCTGGAATAAACACTCTCTTGAGATGTATTGTAGGATGCTACTAAATTCTGGGTAATTTTCCCAATCTGAATGCGTGGGAATATGGGCACGTGGGTTTTAAAGAAAATAAATTGAAAATGCTTTGCAGCCCACCTCCTGATGTCTCATAGACCACAGATTAAGAACTGCTGTTCTATATCAAAACATACCACTTTTTAGAACCCATTTCAAATTTCATGTCTTACTTTAAAAACCTGTAAAGATAGCAACCTGTAAGATAAAATACCGGAGGCCTTCAAGTTGCTTGAAAATAATGGTAAGTATGGCACAGTTGGTCTCCTAGAGATTTTCAGGCAACCTTACTAACCTGTGTTACGCACCTTTTTTTTTAGATAAGTCCATAGTAGCAACAGCTTGTTCAGCTTCAGAACTGATAACAAAGTAATTCTGTGCATTATTTTCAGCTTCTGAATCTGTTCTCATTTTCATTGTCCTGGGCATGCACTCAGATGTGTAGAGTTCATTTTTTCACCTTTTTCTATGACTGTGAGGGAGATGCAAGGAGCCACATCAGCCGACTGATATCTATTTAAGCCTGCCCAGGGTATATATAATTTTCAGTATTGGATGAGACTGATGGGAATGGGCTGGGCCTGTACAACAACTCAGGATGGCTCACGAAGATATGTTTTTATAAGCCTACTCCTACTGACCTGGTGATATCTGTCTCAGCATCTCCTGCTGGGTCATCTCCTCCATCAGGCTGTATTCAGATAGCCTAACATGATCCTCTCCAGTCCAATCTCATGGCCTCTCACATGATACAGCCACAGGTTGGTCACAACCTCACAAAATACTTGAATTCTAACTTTTCCCATGAGACTGAAAGTTGTTCACAGAGCACTCTCAGTCCTTTCTCCTGACAATCTCTGTTCTTCTGGACTGGTCTGTGCTTGCTTGCTTTTCTTGCATTTCTGTTGTGCCTTCATTGATCTATGTCCAAAATGCAACTTCTCTGTCTCTTCCTTCTGGTTATAGTCACTGCTCTTCTGTTGTTCGGTCCAGTAATTTCTTCTCATCATACGATCAAAGGAATCAGGTGCTCTGTCCCAACAATTGGCCACAGGAACAGGCTATTAAAATTACTGTGAAAGCATGGTCTTTTTGCCTTCCTTCCTGGCAATGAGGGTTTGTGCACCTGTCAAAAGCCTTCCAGTAAGAGCTGTAAAAATGATTTTTAAAGTAGAAAAATGGAGGATGAAGTGGTGAAGCTTTGTCTCCTTCCTTAAACTGTAGCAAGCTTGCAGCCTTTATTTTCCTACCTGATCCACACTCCAGATCCATATACTCGGAGAAACAGAGATACAGTGGCCTCGTCATGGGTGTGAAATGTCTGATCCAGACTGTCATGTATAGTTATCATTGCCAAGCAGGACCTGCGCTGCATCGCCAGAATCACAAAGTATTTCTTGGTTTTGGATGTATCTTTGGCCATAATTCTCCAGGTCTGGTTTTGTTGGTTTTTTTTTGTCCTGGAGTCCACTGTTCTTTTTTGGTTTTCTCTCTTTCATATGTCTCTGTTTTGAAAATAAGGTCATACAAAAAAGTTGTGAAGATGTCTACATCCACACACCAGACTTTACATCTCTTTTTCAATGTGTTTCCTTATCTTGTCTATAGCTACTGTGCATGTCAGAGCGACAGCCTGTTCATGGCACTACAACTGTACTTTTCTTTGTCCTCCTTTTGGTTGCTGTGGACAGTCTCCACAGATAATTTTATGTCTCCCTGTGGGTTAAAAAAAATTCCAGAAGTGATGTTCATGTCAGAACGTCCTTGGCATCTTTCAGTTCCTTCATGTTGTGGCCTACCAATTGGGTGACGCTGGGAAGGAGAAACTCTTTGAATTGTATGATCATCAGTGTATTAATTTACTGACATAACTGAACATGAGTAGCAGTTTCAGATTTTTTTTTCAGACTGTGTGTTTCAGATCGCATCTTCTACATTGCTTGAGGCTTTGCATCCTCAATCAAGTTTCCCTTTGAGAACAGTCTAACCCTCCAAATTAAGTTATTTCATTCTTTGAAATTGATATTCAGCGTTGCTTGGTTTACTAAGCTCTTACAGTTTCCAGTCCTGTCCTCTACTGTTCTTGAGGTAAGAGCTCCTGCTGCCCAGTCTGCTAGGCCATTGACATAGATTTTCTCTGCTAGACAGAGCGCTCGGGCCCATTATACTGCAGCCAGAAGAACTATCCTGAATATATTCAAAAAGGCCACGTAAGAATGCAGTATCTGCCAAATGCTGCTCTCAAAGTGTGGGTCTTGGAGCACAGCTGTGTTCAAGTTCTGTCAAAATCCTGCCATTGCATTCAATTTACTTAAGAATTTGGTTCATACCATCTCAGAATGGATATTATTTCTTAAGGACAATTGAAAGCATTCCCTTTCATTTGCTTTTGTTTAGATTCTTTGTGTTCATGCAAAGTCTCCTGTGTTCCCTGATCACTGTGGAGTCAATGCAGTCTATTGGTTCTTTTATTTTTCATCATGTTGCGCAACTTTCCTTCTAGCCTCTTTGTTAAAACTTGCAGAAATTGTTGTGCAGCCAGCGCTGCAAGCACTGGATCTGCTGTTGGATGCCAACCATGTCCTGGGGGGCACCAAGCACGGCATTGCCAGCCAGGTCAGGGACGGGATGGTCCCACTCTGCCCTGCGCTGGGGCGGCCTCACCTCGAGTGCTGGGGGCAGGTTTGGGCGCCACAGCACAAAAAGGACATAAAACTGTTGGGGAGTGTCCAGAGGAGGGCAACAAAGGTGGGGAAGGGTCTAGAGGGGAAGGCGTGTGAGGAGAGGCTGAAGGCCCTGGGGTTGTTCAGCCTGGAGAAGAGGAGGCTGAGGGCAAAGCTCATGGTGGCCTACAGCTTCCTCCCGAGGGGCAGCCAAAGGGCAGGCGCTGATCTCCTCCCTCTGGTGCCCAGCGACAGAACCCCAGGGAACGGCATGGAGCTGCCCCAGGGGAGGGTCAGAGTGGAGATCAGGAGAAGGTTCTTCCCCCAGAGGGTGGTGGGGCCCTGGCACAGGCTCCCCAGGGCAGTGGTCACCGCCCCGAGCTGGGCTGAGTTCAAGCAGCGTCTGGCCAACGCTCTCAGTCATCTGCTCTGGTTGGGCTGGTCCTGTGTGGGGCCCGGGGTTGGACTGATGGTCCTTAGGGGTCCCTTCCAACTCAGGATATTCCACGATTCTATGGTTCTATCATTCTATGCTGTGGGGAACTTCCCATGTACCCTGTTTAAGAACAGGGCTTAAATTGTCTTGAAACACAGTGGCCTGTAGGCTCTTGATCAAACTGAGGGACATACACATTTAAGTCCATGCTATATGACTTACATCTTTACCTTCTAACATTTTCCCTTTCTATCTGAATGTCACAGTGTGCTCTCCCAGCTCAGGCACTGTTCTTCCAAGTAGCAGCTCTTTGCAGATACGTTTTTAACTCTTGCCTTTTGACACGCACGTTACGCTGACTGGGCAGTTCCCAGTGATGTGTGGTTTGCAACTCTTAACTGGAAAATCCTTTTCGGTCTCCTGCATTGTGTTACCATCCTAAACACATCTCCTCATTATCACATGAGGAATCTTTTTCCTCGCTCTCTATGCACATTTTCCTGCATTTTCTAGATGTTTTAACAGTGGCCTGGGTCTGTTATAAGTTCTACATATTCCTTGCATTATTTGTGCTGATTGCAACATCACTGGTGCTGTTTTCTGCTTTCCATTTTTCTGCCCTCCACCAAATTTCATTCTCTTAAGTTTTTCCTAACCAATACAGCTATGTGCACGGAGTGATCTTTTCAGCACCTTTATCTTGGACTTTTATTTACATTTGATCTTTTGACTTAGTGTATTCATACTATTTTTTACCAGTGCCAGACTCACCAAAGTAGCTGTTTATGAGCTTTTTCGTTGCCGTGCCTTGTGACCATCTGGTCAGTAAACTTTTTTAATATCTTTTACTGATAGACATAACCTCTTAAGCCTGGACAAATATTTGTGCTGTTCTTCCTTTGATCTATGCTGTCACCTTGAGCACTTCACTGGTAAATGACATTTTTTACAAGCATACATGATCCTCTGACACTTCCAGACTTTCCACGAAATATCCTGCCTTACCCCGCTGCCACCTTCACGCAGTGTAATGACCTTACCTCGTACTTCTGTTCTGAGTTGTTGAGCAGCCTTTTCTACTCCTCCCATTTCATTGTCCCAGTAACTTTTAATTCTCATTTGACACTTTTCTGGATGTCTTTAGTGTGCCACCTGATTCTCAAGGCTGCACAGGCTCAGTAGCAGCTTTCAATATTACCTCTCTCTCCAGGTCTCTCACATTTTGTACTGCTGTTTTCTTGATAAGCAAGACAGGTTTCGAGATAAATCCTTCATGACAAATGAAAACTATGCATGGAATAACAAAAAAATAAATAAATCTGCTCTTCCCTAGATGTAAGCTGTCACTATACACTGTCCTCATGCTCCTTTGTTTGACATTTAGCAGCATGGTGTGCTGACACACTGCAGTGAACACTTCTTGAAGCCTGCCCCTATGTCACAACTGGATCTCTGCACAACGTTTTATCACATGTGCATATCTCATTAAGTTTCGGGTTTCAGTACAATCCGTTTCACTAGATTTGCTAAACTTGCTCACTTTCAGAAGCTTTTGGATGAGGCTTGACTGCAGTGGGGTGACTTCAAGTGGTAGTCATGAAAATTTTGGAAATTTTTCTTGGATTCACCCACAATTTGACCCCAAAAGCTCAATTCTAAGCTGAATCTGAAAGGATTTAATACTTTTTTTTTAGTCTCCCCTGAATGAATTATTTAAAGCATAGTAATCCAAATTAATGTGACATTCAGGATTTCCAGTAACGGAATAACATTTGGAAGTCATAATGTATATGCCACCTTAATTCTGCTCTCCTCACGTAGCTCCAGATTGCTGAATAACCAAATGTAACCATGTACATTTTCCAGCAATATTTGATAACAAAGTTCTGAGCTGACATGTTCACAGTGCAAGAAACTATAACTATTAAATGACTGCGATCCTACCTTTTCAGACCAAGTATCTGGACTGGCCTTTGCAATATTGTGCTCATCTTATGGAAATGAATCTGCATGTACTCAGTGACACATCCGTAGATTGTGGACCCCTTGTAGACAAGAGAGAAGAAAAAATTTTTAGTTCCACTTTGGGCCTTTCTCTACCTGTGTTGTATCAAATAGGTGTGTGTGGCAGAGGATCCCATGAATAAAACCTTCATCCAGGACCATCCTGCCCGCTGCTTAAAATCAGTATCCACATGCTCATGGCTAAGGGCTCTGGGTAGAATTGCTGCCATTCTGCACACAGTTTACAACATCAAAAGATTTCCGCGTGGCTGAAAATTTTCACTGCTCCAGGAATTTCATCATAACACAAGCATGGATCTGTCAAACCAGCTCTGCTTCTCCTTCAGCATATTAGCATCCAAACACCAATCATGGAAAAATACAAGCCAGTGTCAACAAAACTCAGACCTGAAGAACTGGCCTTCCTTCCCTCCTTCCTGGCTCGCAGCCGTGCTGCTGCTGGCTGCAATCTCATCACACAGCATCCTGTAACCTCAGGAGGGTCAGATGGGGTGTTAGCTTACACAAAACTCAACTGCTGAGGAGCCAGCGGGGTTTTGTGGCAACTGGTTATTTTTTGGGCTCAGCCTGTGTTTCCATTCCCTGTGAACTTTACTCTCCATGATGTGGTTTCAACCCCAATATCACCAAGTGAAACAATACTGAGGGCAATCTTTTAGCCAAGCTGAGCTGGACAGTGTGGGGCTACTAGAGATCTCATGCCACCCTTCTCGGTGGAGAAGGTTAGCTCTGGGGTTTGATCAGTCCCACTCTAGATGATGGCTTCTGCTTTCTGCTGTCTCACCTGCTCTGACAGTTTCAGTTCTCCATTTACAAACCTGTGCATAACACCGAGGGTCCAAAGAACACCAGTGCTGAGGCATGGGTCAATAGGTGTGTAGGAGGAAGGAGGGGTGGGGGGGTGGAGTATTTTCAGTTTGCAAAGAGTTTCTAGATCAGTCTGTGGCAAATAAGATGTAAATGTAATGCTGCATATATACACATGCATATGTATGTGCACACACACAAATGCAAAGGTCCATAGCCTCTCATTTGCATAGCTACTTTCTCTCATTTAAATAGCTATTTTCATCTTCAGACTATCTCACAGTAATAAGAACATCTTTCTGAGATAAGATAAAGGAGCATCCCCCCTTTCTAGTAAGCAGCAGAACACAGAGGTGTGAGCTGTATCGACAATAATGTCTCCCCAGCCTAATTTGTAGGTATTTATTGAAACTGAATGATTAAAACCGCTGTAGATATTTTACAGAGACAAGTCTACAAACTCAGATGGGCAAACTTTACATATTCTTCCTAGGACAGCTTAAGACACCACCATCCTTAGGTTTCTGTAGCCCTGCTGCAGCAGTAGCACACTTTGCAGCAGAGGTGGCAGAAAGGGAGAAGTTGCTGGGTGTTCCAGTTCACAAACTAATATCTTAGTTCAAACTGCCCTTTAGAATCACGGAATCACAGGGTGGTTTGGGTTGGAAGGGACCTCAAAGTCCATCCAGTCCCACCCCCTGCCATGGGCAGGGACCCCCCCCACCAGCCCAGGCTGCCCAAAGCCCCATCCAACCTGGCCTGGGACACTGCCAGGGATCCAGGGGCAGCCACAGCTTCTCGGGGCACCCTGTGCCAGGGCCTCAGCGCCCTCCCAGGGAAGGATTGCTGCCTCACAGCTCATCTCAATGTCCCCGCTTTTACTTTAAACCTATTCTCCCTTGTACTATCACTACATTCCCTGATGAAGAGTTCTGCCTCATCTTTCCTTGTGGGCCCCCTTGAGGTACTGGAAGGCTTTACTAGCAACTTAAGCTGAAATGTTGGGCTGTGAACAAGGGGCAGACATACACTCTTTTGCATGCATTTTGGGCCAGTCCCATCCAGCAGTTGTACTTTCAGAGTCAGTGCCACCTCAAACCTGTGCAGTCAAACATGAGTCAGAACCTTGTGTGGGATGTCTACAATGGGCCCAGATTAGAACCTGGATCTATTCTCATAGCAGGATGTTTCTGGACACCAGATTGTACTGTGATCCATTAGCACCTCCAAGACATATCCTTCAGGGCAGGGCTCATTTTCACCAGGCAGGATTACCAACTTCTCCGATATCAGAAAAGCATCGCAGTTGAAAGCTAGACAGCTGGAGTTTTGCACTGAGCAGCTGTGTGGCTTAAGACGAAGTGTTCTGCACCCCTCTACCATGGTTTCTTTACCTCTGAACTGGTCATATGGTGTCAGGCATATAGATACATGCCACTCCTCATTCACAGCTCGAAGCAAAGAATTAACCTCACTGCAGTGGTTGCTTCCAAATGAAGACACACAAAAAAAAGGCAACAGAGCAGCTGCCCTGCCTTCATCCTCCCCCTTCCCCTCATGTTACTGTGCTCAGTGCTAAAATATACAGACTTTCTATTTGGAAGTGTCCCAAACACCTTTCCCTTAGATATCACGTTGAAATCACCCAGTCCCCTCCCTCCTTTCCCCAGCCAGTAAGACAGTCATAAAAGTGCGATGGGACTATCATAGAACCGAATCTGCTGTAGTCCTTCTGGACAGAATTTAATTTTGGCGACAAAATTTCAAAAGCGTAAAGGTTGCATTAAGCAGAGGAAGACTCAACCACCACCAGCGCAGAACAGGGAGGAGGGGCGGTAAGATCACACGCCTAATGATAATGTTTGGTGATCTCTCACTGGTGGAGATCACTGTTGTAAAACGGAGCCCAAAGTGCATGCTAATTGTTCTTGTTAGTGCACTCCCCTCACCTGAGAACAAAAAGGAGTCAAAGCCAAACCCAGGACACTGTGTCAATCTACTCTTTCACCTTGGCTTTCCACTTGTCTGCTGGAAATTCATACTCTGTGACCAACAAGTGCTACGATTCAGTTGTCCCCTGTTCCCTGAGAGGGAACCTTCTGGGCTAGGAAAAATGAGTCTGTGCTTCATCTCTCATGAAGGGACAGAGCCAATCCATGGCTTCAAATTCAAACTGTTCTAAGACTGAGTTTTTAAGGCTTGAGTGTAAATCTGAGCATGCACTAGACTGCCACGCAAACCCAACAACTTGTCAGCTGAGGACGGACCACTGCTGCCGCATGGAGGGAGAGCTCATGCCATCTCCCCTGGACCTGACCAGAAGCCCCAGTAACATCTTGGATGTTGGCACAGTCCGATATAAACTTCTCAAGATCAGCCTGTCAGCATCCCTCCAGGCCCTGGCAGGAGCTGTTATTCAAGTTGCCAGGGTTCATGGTCCCCTCCACTCTTCATCAATGAGGACAACTATAAGCAACCAATATGACAAGTATACTGCCTGGCAACGGGTGGCCCCCTTTCCAGGGGCCACCCCATCCTTTACAATTTCTTGCCACTACAGGGATAGGCTGCATTTCAATGAGTGCTGAAGAAAGCATATTATTTTCCAGCTCAACCCAAAGCTTCCTGAAGTCACTGAGCTTTGGTACAAACCCTAGCATTCCCATCAGTCGTGACATGTAAGGGAAGTTTACATCATCACCTTTTCCCGTCTTCTTAATAAGAAACACCTCTTTGCAAAGGGCATTATGACGTAAGCTGAATGGTTTGTGTCCAAGGGACCTAAAAAAGGGAGTGAGTCACACATCCCTTCCCATCCTCCTTTGCAAGATATGATATGACTTTGAGCAGTGGCAAAGAAATACTATTCTTTTCCCTCCTAAAGAAAAATGTTTATTTACTTCTTCTTCCGTAAAGGAGGCTCAAGCTTTGGGTCATGCTGAGTTAAGCTCCTTGTGGAAAGCAAGAGCCCAGCATGGCTGGTTTTCACACGGCAAAATTAAACCCAGTGTTAAATGGAGAAGCTTCTTGCTAGCCATAAAAAAATTAAATTATGTTATTCAAAGCTTTGATTTTTGTCAATGAAGAGACTGTTTTCCTACAAAGGTTTTCCAGACTAGATTGACTCTGTAATTGAAAATGAAATTATGCAGAGAAAAGTTAATAAGCTTTCTACAAGTAGCCTAGTGATATCACTACCATCTGTGTCAATCAACAGCTCTTTGGCTTCATGATTCAGTTAAAACTGGGAGAGCTTGTGTTGTCCAGGAGTCTTCTAGGAACATGGTTACATGATTGTATTTCTGATACTGTGCATGGGAAGCAGAAAGCTGGTTTATTTATCTGGGCCAAATTTGGTTCAGTAGTTTGCCCTGCAGGCACAGCAAATATCCCTCATGCCAAGAGAGACTGCATATGCTAGTACTTGGGAAAAATTTGGTCTTGCACACACCTCTGAATTAAAAAGACTATTGCTATCAAGTTATATGACATAAGAAATCCTAAGTAGAGTTTAGAATTGCTAATGTTCAGAGCATGCTCTGAGATTCTTAAAAGAATAATGCTTTTCCCGTTCAAATCTTAAAATAAAAACTCAGACCTTACCACCAGCACAGGGCCAAGGGGTGAGGAGGAGCCATTGGTACGTGACAAGCATAGTGCAGGATGCCGTGCGTGTCCTTGGTCATGCTGGAAAACAGTGGAGTTCCGGATGCAGAATACCCTAGATGTAAAAAGGGACAAAAACATCTTACTTGTACCTTCCAAGAGAGTGAGGGGTTACTACTTAGGCCAGATGTCATGCATGAGTCTGCACAAAGTAAGGAGAGACAATAATGTGTACAGTGGCGTGATGGACACTTGCAATATCCAGATTTCTACATTAACATCTTACTTTATGCAGTACCATACCTGTTTCTTGTCAGGAGATAGCTAATGTCAAAATCCAAAAATATTACGGTCAATATCCTACTTACAATTTTGCAAATAAAATCTTACATGGTTTACGATTTTTGTCTGCCTTCAAAGTGTTAAGTATTTTACCACCTAAAAAAATATGATTCCAGAGTAAAAAGACTGCTGATCTGATCCAGAATTTGCTCTGCTGTCCTCTGTTGGTTGGTGGAGATAGGTATCTAGTCTACTTCAGCCACAAGTTACAAGACCCAACTCAAGACTTACAGAAAGCAGCTTTGTGCTCCCTGCTAGATGGGAAGGATGGAGTTAGGCAATAATAATGATCCCTTCTGATTTAAGTCTGTGACTCTGCCTTTCTGCATTAGCCCCATGGGAACAATCACACTGATCTCTGAAAGCAGCAGAGCTTATAAAAGAAGAAGTAGTGGGAAGGCAGGATTATCTTCATGGCAGAGCTGACAGTGGTGGTGGCTGTTGCTTTGGAATGCACATAGAAGAAGAATCACGTGATGTCTGGGAGTGCTTTCAAGAAACCAATGGCCAGGGTTTTGCCACAGAGACTTGCATGCCAAGATTCATGCAGAAGACATTTGTATTATCAAACAAAACTTACAGAACTAAAGGACTCCGACATAAACAAATGTCACAAGTTACAGTTCCAGGCTGGGCGGAGAATGGCTGGAGAGCAGCCCTGAGGAGAAGGGCTTGGGGGTGCTGGGTGATGAGAAGCTCACCATGAGCCGGCAGTGTGCGCTGGCAGCCCAGAAAGCCACCCGTGTGCTGGGCTGCATCAAACCCAGTGTGGGCAGCAGGGCGAGGGAGGGGGTTCTGCCCCTCTGCCCCGCTCTGCTGAGACCCCCCTGCAGTGCTGCGTCCAGCTCGGGGGACCCCAGCACAGCACAGACATGGAGCTGCTGGAGCGAGTCCACAGGAGGCCCCGGAGATGATGCGAGGGCTGGAGCCCCTCTGCTGCGAGGACAGGCTGAGGGAGTTGGGCTTGTTCAGCCTGGAGAAGAGAAGGCTGCGGGGAGACCTCACTGCGGCCTGCCAGTGCCTGCAGGGGCTGCAGGAAAGCTGGAGAGGGGCTGGTTATCAGGGGGTGCAGGGACAGGCCAAGGGGGTGGGGTTAAAGTGCAAGAGGGGAGCTGGAGCTGAGCTGGGAGGCAGCAATCCTTCCCTGGGAGGGTGCTGAGGCCCTGGCACAGGGTGCCCCGAGAAGCTGTGGCTGCCCCTGGATCCCTGGCAGTGTCCCAGGCCAGGTTGGATGGGGCTTTGGGCAGCCTGGGCTGGTGGGGGGTGTCCCTGCCCATGGCAGGGGGTGGGAACTAGATGGGCTGTGAGGTCCCTTCCAACCCAAACCATTCTATGATGCTAAGATGGACAGACAATTCACTGAGATGAATGAAGTGAAAGAAGTGATTGTCTCCTTGGCAAGCTGATAATTTAGAAGCAGGTGAGGTACGAGCTCCGAAAGCTCTGATGCATTTCAGAAACACTCTGCTCCAGGCCACTGGTACCCAAAGAGAAAATCAATGGACAAGGACGGAAATGGGAAGGCATACAAGAGAGGAGAAAATTCTGGCAGATAAAAGGGGAAACAACAAAAAAAGTTTGTGTTTAGGGACTGTGAAATTCAGAGGGTCCTTCTGGTTAGCATGTTTCTCTGGGCACAGTGATCATTCTGAGTCCAGCCACCATTCTTCCCTGTGTGTCCCCTTCTACACAACAACAGGAGGAAATACGATTTGAAATCAAAGAAATTACCGGAAAATTGGCTACTGGATAAACGGTAGGATCAAAGATCCTCCCCCTTCCTTCCTAATTCTAGAACACCTTACATGAACAGAGTGTAAGCCAAGCACAAGACTTTATTGACATTTTTAGTACGTCTCTGTGGTTTAGGAGAAGCCATAGCTTTCAGTTCTTTACCATCTATGCTGGATTACTGATTGCTAACATTTACTGAATGTCAAATTGTATGACGTGTTCTATATATTACATGTAATGTAATTCTCCTTAAGTTCCTGGCTTTGTTTGGGTGCTGGTGTATCTGAATGCCTCCAGCACTGAATTAAATGAAATGATTAATGTCCACCACATGCTAAATGTTTCCTTATCTTCTTTTCAAGAAATATGTGCTGTAGAGTGTCTTCTATCACGCAGGTGATTTCATGCCTGTTGTAGGGGGTTCTATCATGGTTTTTTGAAAGGAAGAAGTGGTTTTGTTTTCTTCCTGTAATGCTGCTCTTTGTGTCAGGGTAAAGAAGTAAACTTTGCTCTTTGTGGAGAGTCTTGTAATGGTGCTTAGTCCTTGCTAGCCTCCACGCTGGCCTCTGGAGACATTCTCTATCTGATTTGGGAGAGCCCCTCCCTTTGTTAATAGTCCCCAATTAAGGTAAAGCAGATGAGAAATCAAACACGTCCATTCACACACAGCTGCTGCTGACAACAGTCAAAAGTATGTTTCTTCCATGGAAGAAACCCGTTGAAGAGGATGCAAATTCTGAATCTCCGTTAAGGTCCAATTTGTTTTACAAAATCTTATGCCTTATCCCCCGCCCGCAAGAGTCCAGGGACACTGATGCCTGCTCTAGCTCCTCCAGAACAGCTCCACTGGAAAGTCCATCAAACTCCCCTAGACACACAGGCAAGGCAAAGTGATGGAAGGGGGTGCTCTCCACATGTGAGGGAAAGAAAATGTACAGACATGGGGTCCCTGGGCTGAAATGCTCTCTGACAGAGTCTGAGTGCTCCCAGTGAAACTCTCCAGATATTCCTGTGGGCTAATACAGCCTCCCACTGCCCTCCTCATCACCCAGCACTGACATTACCATCTAGTGACATGTGCCACATCTCCCTGACTCATGACCCTGGGCCTGGGATCTCCTGCACTGAAGAAGAAATGTGAGCTAGCCAAAGCACGGGCAGGAGACACTGGTCCTCTTCTGGGAATGCTCACGCCAGAGCTCCAAAACCAAAGCAGTGCTGTTCAAATACTCAACGACCGCATTTTCAGTCTCCAGGCTCCAGAAGGACTTCAAGGTTCAGTGGGGTGTGGGAATATAATTCAGTGAGGGCAGAGTATTCACACAGGAGCAGATCAGGGCTGCTAGCAAGTTCTACTGCACATGCAGGAATAGTAACTTTCAGTCTTATAACACAACCAAATTGGACAGGATTTTTGCAGGGATGGCAAAAACACCTCTTCAACTCCAGGAATATTTCCTTGCCAAACCTCAAAGTCCTGGGCCAAACCCCTAAAGGTACTGATAGTTCTTTCTTTTATTTCTTTTTTTTTCTTTTTTTTTTCCCTCAATAAAAACTAATATTGGCATAACTACCTACATTTTCCCAGCTAAAATAGTTCTCCAATTTACCTTGAAAGTGTATGAAGAAGTCAGTCTGAACTTAAGCATGCCTTATCTCAAGAAGTTTAAAGCTTGAGACTTTTTTTTGTGGTCTTAAATATAACCTGTAGAGCCTGTTCTTGCCCAAAAGGAAATCTCAAAAGATGATGGGGCAGGTTTTTGAAAGGCTCTAATTTCCAAAATCATTTGTACTGACATTTTCATGAAGGAGAGGGCTCACTGGAACGCTGGAGCTGTATCTATTTAACGTCATTTCTGTGGGAAAGCAGACAGGGATGTCCACTGACTGCCTTGTTCCTCCTTGGCCAAGACAACATTAGCTGGGCTTCCCCACGTGGTGCGTCCCCAACTAGCACTAATAAAACTTTTCTCGCTCTTGGGGGATACAGACACTGAGAAAAGTGGTGAAAGCTAGAAGAAGGAGGGGTCTGACCATTAAGTTTCCAGAAAGAGCTGGCTTTGGAGTCCCCTCTTCTGAATAATTTGAAATGAAAAGCACTGTGATTGATACCTAGCATCAGATTTAAACGTTAGCCATGACTCTGTGGCTAAGAATATCACAGGTAGTTTTAACAGAAAAGGATGTCACAGGTAGTTTTGCACAGATGACTACTGTATGGTCCCGCCCCTGTGATAGTTGATGTTTATACAAACAATGTATACGCTCTGATTGGGCTGGTCCTGCGTGGAGCCAGGAATTGGACTCGATGGTCCTTATGGGTCCCTTCCAACTCAGAAGATTCTGTGATTAATGTATCAATTAAGGAGTGATTGTCCTGAGGTATGCATTCTAGTTTGCATGCTAGGCAAAGGAACCCAGACCCATCACTGTGACTGGGGGTGTACAACTGTGCAACATCTTGTGTATAGATGTGACAAGAGAACCGGTACTGGGGGTGCTCAATGTGCTGGAAATCCACCCAGCACCCAGGTCTGAACAAAAAGCAGCACCTCTCCTGTGTGTGTGTAGGAATTGCCTTACTGCACACCGGGCAACAAATCCACTTTTCGGACAGTATGATCACTAAACAGAGGTGCTACCCGACTCCTGAGAATATGCTAAGTAAGCCCTTTTGTGACTTTTTTTTTTCTTTTTTTTTTTTTTTAAGTAAATCACCTCAGTTTTGGAGAAGGTAGTGTTTGTGCCTGGGCAGTGTGCAATGAGGGAGTTGCTCCATCAGCATCTCAGACTCATCACTACAGTAGAGACATAGGAGTCAGAGAGAAAACAGCGAGGAGGAGGAGGAGGCACAGAGATTAACTCCTTCCCTCCAGTTCCCATCTTTCTGCAAAACTCTGCCAGAAGGAGAAGAAAAAACTCCATTAATATCGCTTCCGCTCCTCTAGCTGGCCAGGGGCACATTATGCTGTGACTGAGGTGGGACCTGCCAGTCCCATCCTCACCTCCTGGCACCCTACGATGGGGCGGTGCACTCGCAGTGGAGGCGACCACGGAGTGCTCAGAAACACCAGCCGGGTTTTCCTGTCAGCTCTCATCAGATGCTGCTCGGTTCCCTTAATTCTTTGGGTTACTTCCCTGTTTCATTATCTCTGCCTTTGTCTTGCTGATGCTTGCTGCATCTCAGTCCTGCTGAATCTGGACTGTGCCGAGCATGGTGCCATCCCCAGAGTTCGGGGCCACCTCCAGCCTTCATGGTTTTAAACTTGTTTCCTTCAGAAAGGGACAGGAAAGCCTTTCTTATTGTAAGGCACAACCTTGGGAGGTGAAAAGAGGATCAGGAGATTCTAGCGTTTAACTCTTTCCTAGGTGGTTGAAGCGTAAATCAAAACCGCTGTTCACCCACCCTTCCACCTTCAAGCTCCCAAGTCTGCAACTTCTTGTTTGCTCTTTCTGTGTGCTGTGCTCTAGAAGTTTTTGTTTAGGTGGATGCTCAGGGACTGGCTGCTTTTCATACTGGTAGCCACATATTGATGCAAACAATGCATAAAGAAAGGAGCTGTCCCTTACCGTTTATTACAGTCTTCCTGGATTTACAAAAAAAACCCCAAACAAACAAAACCCAAACAAACAAACAACCACAAAACCAAAACCAAACAAAAACACACACACACACAGAGAAAAATCCAGACACCAAAACCAGGAACAAAATCCCTGTATATCAGTAACTAATTTCCACACCTCAGTTTGTTTATTCACAAACGAACCGTAGTCTGAAAGTGAGTCAGCAAGGTTTTGGTTTGGGGTTTTTTTGCTAGGATGCAACAAGGAAAAAGTCTGTCTCCTCTCTTTGCTGGAGTTCCCGAGGTATCTGGGAGGGGACACAAGGAATTTCCCTCTGCTGCTGAATCATATCATCACCACCAGACATTCCCCTTATCCATCTCCTACACCGTAACTGGCAGCTAATCTAAATCCACAAGCCCAGACACACCTGCGGGATGACCACATGTGGTTTACCGGCACCCAGCAGCCACCCAGTCAAATGAGCTAAGGTCTGGGTCTAGGAGCTGTACTCTGGGTCTGGCTCTGCTGATAGTTACCTGGGTCATTGGGGCAAGTGTAGTGGTTTAACCCCGGCCGGCAGCTGAGCACCACGCAGCCTCTCGCTCACTCGCCCCCATCGGAATGGGGGAGAGAATCAGAAGAGTGAAAGTGAGAAAACTCATGGGCTGAGATACAGACAGTGTAACAGGTAAAGCAAAAGCCACGTGCACAAGCAAAGCCCAACAAGGAATTCATTCCCCGCTCCCCATGGCAGGCAGGTGTTCAGCCATCCCCAGGACAGCAGGGCTCCATCACATGGAACGGTGACCTGGGAAGACAGATGCCATCACTCTTAATGTCCCCCCCTTCCTCTTCCCCCAGCCCCTTGTATGCTGAGCATGATGCCATATGGTGTGGAATATCCCTTTGGTCAGCTGGGGTCAGCTGTCCTGGCTGTGTCCCCTCTCAACTCCTTGTGCACCCCCAGCCATCCCGCTGGTGGGGCGGTGTGAGAGGCAGAAAAGGCCTTGGCTCTGTGTGAGCACTGCTCAGCAGTAACAAAAACATCCCTGTGTTATCAGCACTGTTTTCAGCACCAATCCAAAACACAGCCCCATACCAGCTCCGATGAAGAAAATTAACTCTATCCCAGCCAAGACCAGCAAAGCAAGTGACTACTTGGTATCTCTTTCTTCTGTCATTCTTTGTGTTGTGTCTAGCAAGAGCAAGTTTGCAAGAACAAAGCACCGCAGAGAAGCAGTTAATGTGCACATCAAGGCACATGCAGTGCCTTCTACTACGACACGCTAACCCCAAGTTTTTCTCCAGGCTGTACTGTAATAGTAGGAACGTACAGACATTAGCCAAGTCATAATACCAAAAGCAACTTGAACATGCTAAAACAACTTCCAAGAGGCCAGAGGAAAGTAAAAATTCTGTATTTTGCTTAAAAGCCACAGCAACAACATCAAACCCATCAGCGAGTAGGAGATTTAATAGCCAGGGTGTTGTCTCATTCCATAAGCTGTATGAATATGTATTAATTGGAAAGCTCAGAATAGAATTCCTTGAGTTGGGGCAGCAGGGGTCGAAAACAGAGGAAAGTCATCACCTGACCTTTACCCAGTTACCTCGGTTTATTTGAAGTGTAGCAATTCCTTATTCTGCGCAGATCAGATTTAAATTCCAGTGAGACCCAGGGTTTATGCAGGGCTGCAAACTATGCATTCTTGCCAATGTTTTGACAGGATTGCCGCTGCTTAGTGACAGTCCCCACAGAATGCTTCTGTCTGCCATTTCACGCAGCATATCATTGAATATAATCTGACTGCAGACAGCACAATTAAAGTACGGGATGAATCTTGAGTACTGGACATCCAGTTTTGGATTTCAACATGTGCGTGTGTGCAGGTGTATGCTGATCCCTGAAATAAATGGAAAGCGAGAAAGTGCAAATATTTAATTTAATAACCTCCATTTTCCTGCCTCTCTGTAAGAAAAGCGATGCAGAACTAGGATCGCATGGGTTTTCGCTTTTTCCGTATGAAAATTGCAGATGTCTCAGTGTAACATAAGAGAAAACTGAGAAGACCATGGGAAAACAGTAAGATTAGCAAGTAGATATCGTGAGAAAGCAAGACCTTTTCTATGCTGCCTCTGTAACCTAGCTGTAGCATCAGAACTCTGGCTAAAAACAAATGCCTCCTAGCTCTTACAGCTTCTGATGTGTTGCATCAAATGCCGTCAGTTCAAATTAAGCAATGCTGTTTTCACGCTACATCCTGCATGCTGCCTGACTTGTTGCACTTCTGCGTGCAACTGCATTGCACCCTTCCAGAGGCTGGTACTGCCCCGCTCCCTGGATTTGGAGGAAGTAGCATGGCCAAGTCAGCAAAGCACTGGAGTAAGAAACAGACCTGCACAGCTCTGCAGCTCTCTGGAACTTGTCCCTTCGCTCCCTGTTTCTCTCCAACCTTTTTGAGACAGAAAGATTTCTAGCCATTCAGAACAGGAGCCCAGTGCTTGTGGGGCCCACAGCAAACAGATTTCCAGGCTCAGCTAACTACATGGTCTCAAATGAATAGCAGAAGCACTGAAAATAAGTGGAGAGTGGCCAACTTCTGTTACGCTGTGTATTTAATAGTGTTCCATGTCCAGATGCTACAGAAAGATACAGTTCTGTAATGAGGATTTTTGGAGGGGATTAAAAATTATAAAACTGTTCAAGATGTAAAATTGTGTCCTTTTGAAAACTGGAATAGACAAAACCCATACACAACATCTCTGGCCCCTGTGGCTTGCCCTCCCAATTCTTATGGTCAATATCTTCTTGGATCTAAGACCAAACACTCTTCTCTTCTTCTCAAGTGTTAAATGAAATCACTGGACTGTTGAGCACAAGATATTAGACCACAGCAAATACAAATTTTCCCTCACACTGAGGATCACGTTTTACAGCATGTTGGACTCTTAAAGGCTACAAAATTAATGCTGTTTCATCTCCTCAAACTAGCAGACCCTGAGTTTCCAGGGCTTGTAGAAGCTATGTGCACAAAGTTTCAGACTGGCTACTTTAAGAAGACAAGCATGGGTCAGAAAAAAACCTTCTTGCTTCAGTGTGAGTCAGAAAAAATCTCTTCTCTCTCCTCATTTTAGAGACCATCATTCTTTTCCACATGCCCCAGTAACATTTTAGGGCTTCACCTGTTGGACAAAATGAAGTCTGCTTTGCACAGCTCAAGCTTTCTTGAGCCGGATTCCTGTGTTCACCTAGGAGATGTTCATTTAAACATCCTGCCTTATGTAGTCATTGACTTCAGCTGCAATTATGCCCCTAGGTCCATATGGCAATGGGAATTTCTTCACATTACATGTATTTTTTATGGGCCACTACACTCATCTCGTCGGAGGAATTCCTTGCCAGAACATGTTTTATTTCTTCTTTGTCAAGACACACATTTCACTGCAGAACAGTCCTTTGTGGAGTAACAAAGGAGGCTAACTTCTCTCACAAGGACAAAACAAGAGTCTCAGAAGGAGGTGTATCTTCTCACAATTTATTCATGAAGCCTAGGACACAGCTGCTCTAAGGAAAAACAAGACATACAAAGTACAGGTTTAGGTCCCTTAAAGTGTCTACACTACCCATTTGCAGAGAGTCTAGTGTGAGATGGGAAACACCACTGGAGGCCATAGCCATAGTGAGCCCATAGGACATCCTAGAAAGTTTCTAGCCTAAACATGGAACCATAGGGGTTTTTTTCCCTTGCATTCCTTCTCTGGTTTCCAGTACATAAATTATCTTGTCCACAGATGTAAAGAAGCTTTAAACACTGTCTTGTCTGCCTACTACCTCTCAGGTAGGGCATTGCCTTGCTCCTGAATACTTCAAGACAGTGCCCAGTCAAGTAAAGAAGTGCAACTTGCACTTGCTGGGACTTGCACATACAACCACGCCCTTTCAAACCACTTGGAAGGAGTGTCTCAGAGCAGGTTTTCCCACTGAGAGATGTGATCTTCCACCTGTTGACTTCTGGCATGGAAATGAAGAGGGAACCTATCTCAGTAGACCATGCAAGTGTCGTGAGAAACCCTGTTCCTGCTACTGCTGAGAAAATCCACTCCTCCTCTTTTCCTTCAACCCTGCTTCCCAAATTGAACAAACACTTCTCATTTGGCATGTCTATTACATTTACAGACATCCTGCTGCATAAGAAAGGGTGATGCAATGAAAGATTTCTGCTGTCTCTTTCCAGAACTTCATGGTGCTAAAACCAGTAACACATTCACCATGGAACAAAGAAAAGCTGGGAACAACCCAGCTCAAACTGGCCATGCCGTAGGAAAAACCTCACTTACAGCAAAATGGAGACTGAATACTCATGGGCTTCCAATGTAATCGTAGCATGGAGTTTTAAAATAGCTAGCTCAGATCCTGAAAGCCATAAAGCATAAGCAGCATAAAGATTCATACAGGCTAATTTACACCTTCTACTCTACAGTTAGTTCAAGCATCTCCATGGAGTTCCACTGAAGACAAACACTAAGAAGAATGTCAAAAACTTAACAGACTTTGTACTGTTTATTATAAGGACATCCAACCAAGATCTTTCAATGATTGTTATTCCAGAATAAACTGGAAAGAGCAGGCAAGAAGTATTTATTAGGGCAAAGGAGGTTTGGATTTTAATCTTCCCTCTGAGTTTTGCATAGTTTTGGCACTTACATTGAATAACTCTGTTCTAGTGCCTCTTGCTGAACAAGGAGCTAGGTGTTACAGTAAGCCTATGTCAGTTATGCTAACTCAACACTTGTGATCCTGAGCAGATGGAAAATGCAGCTGAGTGGCATCACATGCATTTTATTTGTTTCTCCTTTCCTCTTCTCCCCTAGCTTCCATTATTGAAATAAAGATTGCTGAATCCACTGAGTCCTTCCCCATTTAGGGCCAATAACCAATTGCTTCTGTAAGATTTTTAGTGCTTTATCAGTGCAGTCTTACATGACTCATAATAAAGCTTTCATCACTTTCTTCATGAGATAATTCAACAGTCTCCTACACAACATGACAGCAGTACATAGGTCCTAAAATTAAGCAAGAGAAGCTGTATTCTAATTCCTCTGTAAAGATATCCTGTGAACAAACCTGGCTCCACAACTTTTCTCTTTGCATTTTCCAACCACCACCAGATAGTTATCAAACCTCTGTAGTATAGCCAAGTTCTTCTTTATCTAGTTCTTTTTTTCTAATTGTCTTGTTTGCATGTAAATGTGACTCCTGGTTAGAATCAGAAGCTTAGAGTTCACAGTGCTGTGACTAGGTAATTTTTAGTCTTGTTCTACAGCCACTGAAATGACCGAGCATTTCAATTTAATCCAGATGCTCTCAGTTCTTTGTTGAAAGTTGCTAAGGCAGATTTGAGACATTTTTCTAACCACTCTGAGCTGCTCTAATGTTTTCTTTCAATTTCCTAGCTAGGTCTTTCTGATTCAATAGAGTCCTTCTTCTGGTAAAGCATGTTGGATCAGACTTTTTTTTTTTTTAAGATGATTGACACTTATTCTTGTTAGATCAGAAATCCAGGAAACCCAGATTGAGAGAGTTCCTAGCTGTGTAATAAATGGTCTATACTTAACACAAGATTGTAGGTATGAGCAAAGGCTTCTACAGAGCTAAAGTTGCAATGTTGTTTAGTTTACCAGTAACTACACATGCTCTGAAAGTCTTCAGTAGCATATAAGCTGCTTCTTAAGCAACTAAATGGAAATTAGAGATCTCATTACTTACAGATTTGTAATGAAGTAACATATTCAAAGTGATGGCCAGGACATGTATTTAGCATCTCTGAAATACAGCCATGCTCAGGAACTTCAGGTCAAACTACTATAAAACAGGGTGAGTCATGAAGAGTACAATCACCTTGAAGGTCTCTCAGTTGGAGACCACTGGGAGCTTGGCATGCCTGCGCAGAAACAATGAAAAGCAGATTCATCCTTGTCAAGATTTGAACTGCAGCTCTGTCATATATGAAGCTTAGTTACTTGATAATTATTTATGTAGGTAAGCAGTAGGGTGCCCTACATGTTAATGTTTTATAATATGGGACTCAAATCAACGTAATAGGAAGAAGGTAGCAACTAGAAAGAAAAATCAGCAGGGAATTTTGGTAAGATAGCATTTCTCCCTCATATCTTACTTATTACTGAAATTGTCCCAAACAGACAAATATGAATATAAACTTGTGTCATTCCTCATCTAGAGAAATTTAGATTCAATGCTATAACATGAATCTAACACAAAATAGTTATCAGGTAGAATTTACTAAACTGCTTTGCTAAATCTGGAAGATGATTGTCCAGACTGTCGATTTTGAACCATTTCCATTGCCTTTTAAAAAAGGAAACTTAGTATTTTTTTTTTCCCCCTCCTGCCAAAATACTTTTCTTCTTCTTTAAATGGGGCTGTCACTGGGAATTGCACATAGATGCACAAAGAATGCACAAAGCAAGAAACGCACAAATGCATTTCACCCTCCCTTTAAAACATACCATGTATTAAAGATAGAAAACACATCTACCTTTTTTGTAAATTTCTTATTTCAGCTCCAGATCATTAGTATTTTGCCTGGTTCATTCAGAGATTCAGGAATTAGTTCATCTACAAGAGGGGAGAACATCATGCTGCAGATGAAGGGGAAAGAAAGAAAGAAAAAAAAAAAAAAAGGAGAGGAATGTTAGATATGAAACATAATATCCCTCAGGCTATTATGTTACCCAATTGTGTTTTCATTAACATTCAATATTTCTTCTTTTAACTTGCAACTTGTATGCCCTTGTATTTTAAGGCATCAAATTATACTGCCATATTGAGGATTATTTAAGCAATCCCAGTAAGTAGGTCAGCCAGTAATTTACTCTTGGTTTATTAGAGGGTGCTAAAAGAAAAGAACAACACCGTTATTTGTTAAATGAACAGCTGGACCCAAATTGTTGGGGGAGAAAAAGCCATTAGTTGAGAAAGTGTTTTGTTTTGTAGCGTAAAGAAAAGCATGGCAAAAATCTTTGTTTGCCACACAAATTTATGTAGCGAGCAAACACAATCAGACCAGCCTCTTTTGCACAGCAGGTTAGAGTAACCATCAGGAGGAACAATGCCGAGAAGAGCTCTGTATGACCCAGGGGACCAAGACGGAGGATGCATTTAGTGTTGTGCAGCCTGATTAGACTAGGTTTTTCCTCAACTGTATTAACAGTCCAGAAGCTGTGTCTGAAAGAAAGAGGAGAAAACAATCCCGGTCAGATTTTCTTCTAATCACAAGGAAAAATCATTCAGTTGTGATTTTTGACATACATAAAAGCAAAAATTATGAAGCTGTCCTTAAGAAACTAGAGTAGCCTTCTGGCACTAGAGCTCAGATATTTGCTTGTGAACTGATCTCCAATTTCCCAGTGTTCCCACTGAAAATTCTCTCCAGTACTGTAATGCCTCAGATTAATTTTAAAGAGAAGATACTGATTTTGATGTGTGGCTGTAGGTAAATACGTAAGGCTAGCATAAAACTTTTAAAAGACACTAACTGAATAACATAGAAGGAGTGAAAATGGCAAAGGTCTGGTCTTAAAGCTGCCAGATCAAAGCCCTAACACTTGTCCTTCCTTCTGAAAGCAACAGCAGCAGCCCCTCCATGTGAATACGCTGCGGTGAGAGATTTTCATGGGTTTGGATAAAGATGAGGGTAGTGTCCTGTCTGTGCATAGTCATCCCAAAAAAACTGTCACAGTCATCCAGAATGGGCGATTGTGCATTCATACTAAAGGAGGTATATGCTGACGTTCTGCTTTGGTTATTTTACAACAGTACAACTGTGCCTGGGCTGTGGCAGTGAACGAAAATTTTTGCTGATGTTGGCCTCAAGAGCTTCCTTGAATGGTAGCTCTCAATTACAGTTTGCCTTTTCCTTTACTTAGAAACTTTGTTCTTTAAAAACAAGTTTTATCCATGAACGTAGCTCTAGCTGGCCTTCCTCTGTGCAGGAGACTGATTTCAAAAGTTCAGCTTCCCTTCCCCTTCTCCCTCCCTCACAAAGAATTTTTTCTTCATAACATCTGAAGCAAAAACATCATTAAATTTCAAAATCACTGCTAGAGAGTTTTATGGGAGGTTTAACTTTCCAAAGGAGCCTGCGAGAACTCAGAAAGAGGGTTTTATTAATCACTAATTAAAAATAGCCTGATAAATTTTTGTATTTTTGTATTTATGAGAATGCAGACAATAAGTAAGATGGTCATGTTGTTCTGCTACAGAAAAGAGAGAATTAGGGGCAGTGAGCAAGAAGAAATCGGTATTCAGAAGGTCAAAACTGGGAGAGTCTCTGGTCTCTATTTGCTTCTCAGTTTTTTAAGTTCATAGCTTGTGTTGGACAACATGAGAACACGTATGCCCTTGTCACCATGTCTAAGCATGTCAGTAATTCTACGGTCAAGAAAATTAGAGAGAAATGACCCCAAAGGATCAGTGTTGACAACAGGTAGCCACAAAACTAACGCAATCACCAGCTTTGTATGGGGTATACAAACCATCCAAGCTCCAGAAAGCCAGAGGGTGTCAGGCATTGTGAGGGATGAATAACCTTTCCTCACAATTCCCTCCTAAAATAGGAGGATTAAGAGTAGAATCATAAATAAGATTGCAAACAGCAAGGGAGCAAACAAGGATCCAGTAATCCTTTGTCTGAAAACAAGCTGGACTCTGTGCTGGCCCCCAAAAAAGGCACTGTCAGTCCTGTGTACCTACTGTCTCACCACAAGGCACTAGAGACACACACAGTCCATTAATAGATGCCCTCTGCAATACTCCGCTTCAGAAAACCTTTTACTTCCCAAGAAACTGAAAATTCAAATAAAAATAAAAACATCTTACCCACAAAATATGACAAAACTTCCCACACCAAGAAACAGAAAGATGAACAGCTAGATGAAGGCAGCAGGATTTTGCAAAATGTCTGCTATATAGTATCTGTCCGATATCACTAAATTGTTGGCTTATGACCTGTGGATTTTCCATTCCCTGACATAGCAGAGAGGAATATGGGCTAGAACATGCTATAGCAGAACAATTCAGTAGTACGGCACTTTGACAGGAGCTACAAAATGCTGCTGAAATATACACCAAAAGTACAGCCACCGCTGGTAGTCCTGCGAATACCACTTACCTGTGCTTCAACCAAGCACATTTTTCTGCCTTGAGTAAACAAACATATGAGGAATAAATGAACAGCTAAGCGAGGTTTTTTGGTGGCTTTTTTTTTTCCTTTTTTATGTCTAGTTTGAGTAATAAATAGATTCCTTCTAGACTGATGACTTCTCAGTCGGGA
The DNA here is from genome assembly GCA_013399095.1 of Psophia crepitans. Classification (NCBI taxonomy): domain Eukaryota; kingdom Metazoa; phylum Chordata; class Aves; order Gruiformes; family Psophiidae; genus Psophia; species Psophia crepitans. The sequence goes on along the minus strand of VWZZ01005769.1, from coordinate 338,121 downwards.
GGGGCCATCTGGCTTTTAAGAGAATCAGAGAACCACAGAATGGTTTGGGTTGGAAGGGACCTCACAGCCCATTTAGTTCCAACCCTCTGCTATGGGCAGGAACACACCCCACCAGCCCAGGGTGCCCAAAGCCCCATCCAACCTGGCCTTGGGCACTGCCAGGGATCCAGGGGCAGCCACAGCTTCTCGGGGCACCCTGTGCCAGGGCCTCAGCACCCTCCCAGGGAAGGATTTCCTCCTAAAGTCTAATCTGAATCTATCCTCTTCTAGTTTAAACCCATTGCCTCTTGTCCTATCATTATCTACCTGAGTAGAGAGTCCCTCTACATCCTTTTTTATAAGACCCCTTTAAGTATTGAAAAGCTGCAATGAGGTGTCCCTGGAGCCTTCTCTTCTCCAGGCTGAACAAGCCCAACTCCCTCAGCCTTTCTTCGTAAGAGAGGTGCTCACGCCCTCTGATCATCTTTGTGGCCTCCTCTGAGGGGAGCTTGCAGGGACTCTAGACCACTGCTGCTTGCTTGTCAAATATGGTTGTCATCTGAAGTTTCATCCCCAACACGAAGCAAGTAGAAAAATGAAAAAAAAAAGAAACAAGTACCTGCATTTCTATGGGAATGCAGAAGGTATCACCCGAAATCCACACACAGAGCTTCGGTTCAAAGATGCAACAGCCTTACGAGTATCACCCGACCTGAGGAGCATCAAATGGTCAGAGCAGCTCTGGCAAGACAGTAACTGGAGGGAAAGGGCATCAGTGTGAAGTGGCCTCTTTGGTGCAAGGATGCGTCAATCTGGTCAGCCCTGTCCTATTCGCCCTGCCTGCTACACCTAACGGATACTGGAAGAAAAAGAGAAAAGCTTAGAGAACAGTTTAGCGGTTATTATGGGGTGCAATAGGCCTGACAGACTGGAGATGGTATACAGACTGTAGTCTCACAAAGGAGCTGATGCAGAATAGGATACTGTGAGCTGGAATTCTGGAGTTTAGCATTAAGCATCATGTGCAACCTGAAGATCACTTTAACCTTTTCACTTGTTTTGGTTTTATTAGCATCTATATTTTAACTGAAATCGGTGATCTGTTTTGTGTATCTATACTTTCTGGACAAAAAAGGATGGCAGAAGCCAAGAGTGTACCTATATCAGATATTAGGCGTTACTATGAAAAAAATTAAAGCAAATTTGACCATAATGGAAAGAAGGCACGCACTTAGCAGGGAGCTATAACAAAGAACAAGTTCTGTTTTCAGTCATGCAGTCCTTTAAAGGGGTTGCTCTTACATACCAGCTCTTCTGCTTTCTTGTGGAGACGAACACACTACCAAAAGCAAAGCTGGACTGGAAAAAGAATGATTATTCTTCGGTGCTTCCCAGTTTCAGCACAGAAGCTGTTTCAAAGCAAAGAATAAACTCGCTGTATTTCTTGAGGCAGCTGAGGAAAACCTTCACGGTTTGCTGTCAAGGTACACTAATCCCTCTGCATTCAGCACAACACTGCACATGCAGCAACATCTTTGGCAGCTGGGGCTTACACACAGTGCCCTTTATGCACAGGAACACAAGGCAGTCCTTAATGCCCGATCTCAAGCCTGGAATTCTGTTGTGAGTACATAAGGCAGAGTCTATCTGCCTAATTAGATATTTAATAGGGCACTGCTCTTACCCTCAAGGTCCTCAGTGAAACCAGGGCCTTCCCACTGACTTCAACTTTCCCTGAAAAATCACAAGCTGCATGCATCCTGCAACGACCTAGACGGCTCTTCCCTGCCAACCCCCCTGCCATGTCACCTACAGATTTTAACTTCGTGGCCTTTTCTGGGGACTAAGCATTTATTAGCTGCCTGGTAGTGATCAAGTAGTTATTTTTTCCAGGGTAATTGGGATGTGAAGAAGGCTGCATTGATAAACTGGGCTCTGACTCTCTGAGAAAGAACAGTCACTCTGCTTGTGGCAGGTCAGGCTGATATGACCTTTTATGTTAGCAAACATCTGTTGGAGAAGCAGCTTTCTGCCAGGATGGTACAAGGCACTTATGAAAGCAGAACAACTACAAAGTTCCTCTTTGTGTGAAAAAACTCTGACTAGAAAAGGCAGAATCTCCTTAAAAGCAAAAGGGGCTTCCCATCAATATTCAGAAGTTTCAAGGAAAGTTTCCTCTATTCTCAGATGTTCTCTTGCATTCAGGTAACAGGAATGAGGAAGGACAGATAACCAGTAGAAAGGAGAAGCAGGATTCGTTTGTTTTCTGTATGTAGACATGTGTCTACCATCTACTCTGATCATTCCATCCATGTTCTCACTAACCCTGTACATGGAAACTCCTTGTTTATCCTGGTGCATCAATGGAGAAGTTTCTCTGTTCCTCTCCACCTCCCCTCAGAGGCATCTTGGAGTTCTTCAACGCGAATGGGGTTAGCATTTAAAGTGGCTGGCCTTCAGCTGCAGACTCAGAGCCCTGAATCATGTGAGCCAGACTGGCCTTCAGTCTTGGAGCACAGGCTGCTTCTTTGTTGAAACTTCATTAACACAGGATCTGCACAGTGGGGCCTCCTTTCTCCTGCTGGTGAAACTATACCTTCCTATACGCCTGACCCAGGCCTTCAAAACCTACAGAGATTTCAGCAAAGGTGGAATTGCCAAGTGAGCCTTCATCTCGCAAGACCTATCATCTGCACTGCTACCACCGTGGTTACTTCTGTCAGAAGACTGAGAAGGAATGTCAGGACATATTTCAATGTGCAAGCAGGTCAACAAGGAAGCAGCTCTGACAGTTGCTGAAGTAATAATAACTGAGGCAGATTTATTGCATTGCTCTTTGGAGTCCAGCAAGACTTTCTATCATATTTAAGGAAGGAACGCTATCAGAGCTGTAATTCCATTGCACTGAGACAGACACTCTTATCACAGGCACACGGAGTGAAAGCCTCAAAAGTACGCATAGACAAACGATCTATTTTTCTTTCCACTCTGAGTAACCAAAATAACTCGTTATCTACCCCAGAGACTCTAGCAGAACCCACCATTGCACAAACAAAATAGCCAACTGGACATTATCACCAACATTTTCAAAAGCAGCTAGAGATGGAGTGCCCACTTTGTGACATTTGGCGGTGATCTCTAATTACAGGAAGAGCAGAGCAGCAATCTCTCTCAATCTAGCTAAGCTTTGCACCTTAAATGGCTAGTGATTGGGAAAACCAAAGAGAAAGTCACAGAAAATTCCATCTCTACAGAGTGAATTTGCCTTGGACCTTCATGAACCTCTCCTGAGGCTGAGAAAGTACTCTTTTAGGGCCAATGCCCTGTAAAATGGTGTGACACTCCCATCTGCAGAACTGTAAGGGTGGTACAGCAAAGCAGATGCTTTGCACCCGCAGAGTTGTATCACCAGAGAAACACCAAGACTGGTGTATGTTTTCAGCCTTAAATAAAACCAAAGTGGTTTTGCCCACATAACTGATAGCTGGTACTGTACCCAAACGCCTAACAAAAATTGGCTGGATTTTAAAGAGAATTTTTTCTGGCCTCCTTCCAACCGGGTCTAAAAGCTACCTCTGTAAGATGCTAGCCTCCGTTGCAACAGAGATGCAAGAAAAAAAGATGCTCAATAATTGCAACTATTAAATCCCAAGCCATTTCCCTTCGTTGCAGGTGTTGATCTATGATCTAGTCCAAACTTGCTTCAGCTCATACTTTTTATTCTTCCCCAAAACAGATTAATTAAGCAGACAAAGACAGAATTTGTTTAATTATTCATCCTTCCCTCCCCTAAATTAACCTCTTGCATGCTTCCAAAATGTGTAATCATGTGGTGGAAGACCACCTTGTCGCTTTCTGAGCAAGTCATGAACACTGTAAGCTCCTTTTGGCTTGATGGGAATGCTGCAGAGATGCACTTGACTTTTTTGTCACTTAACAGAAATGCTCCATGTTTCTAATATTTTTTTTCTTTTCTTCTTTTTTTCTCTTTCCTGGGAGAAGAAAAACTCTTGTGCCAGCCTTGGGACATGAAGTTAAAATTACAAGCACACAAATTATTCTCCTCACTGCACCACTGCTGGGTAAAGCAGCCTCTCTGGAAACAATAGCTGGAGCTTGAGGTGTCCACAGGGAAAGCAGAACATCGTGCTTGATTTAATGCCCTTCTCCTGGGATTTACTTTTGGCAAACTGCCTGCGTGGTTTATGTCAGAAGAGATGCATGATTCACATGCGGACCCAATGCTCATTGTGAGGTAACTCGTTAGTACTGATGGACCGTAAAAGGAGTGAGCATCCCATGAATTAAAAAACCAAAAATCCAACCAAACAAAAAATGCACCTGAGAACCACCCTCCATCAGGAGAAAACTGAAGGCCTGCCAGACTCTGGTAGGAGAGGAAGATGAATATCCACGTATCTCTCCAGTATAACCAAAAGCAGCAATGAGAAGAAATTACTGTTAGGTTCAATAATGGGATAATGAGCAGAACAGTGTCAGTGCATGAAAATCTGCAAATGAAAATTTGAAGCAAGCACATTTTCAGGCCCCTTTTTGCCCCTTTTCTGCCCTTTGGATCATTTTAGATACAGACACTATTTTTTTCCGGATGCGAGACAATACATACAGGTAATATGTATGGACAAATAATGCCTTGATCAGCATGCTCAGGTGGAATCAGACCAGTACCCATCAGAGATTTTCCATGATCCTGTACTTCTAAAAAACAAACAAACACAAACTTTTTACAGCAACAAAGCTTGCAAGGTGAAAAAATGTGTTTGTTTTTGTTCTACTACTTGAAACAAAGCATCCGGTTGCTCTTCACATGTCTGGAGACTCTGGTCAGTGACAGAACTGCAAATGCCATCATTTTGGATGTAGAAATCTGTAGTGGATGAATGAAATTCCTTCCTCCCTTGTAACAGCTGCAGTCCAGCCAACCCAGAGAGACTGAATAGCAGAACCTGGTCCACTGCTATTTACCGTGGATCTATAGATACTAAACAATACATGTTTCTTTCACCAGCCACTCAGGATTAGATCAGCTGTAACAACTACCTGTACTTTCCCATTTATAGAACATCCCAAGCTGGAAGGGACCCCTCAGGACCATCAGTCCCACACAGGACCAGCCCAAACAGAGCAGATGACTGAGAGCGTTGGCCAGACGCTGCTTGAACTCAGCCCAGCTCGGGGCGGTGACCACTGCCCTGGGGAGCCTGTGCCAGGGCCCCACCACCCTCTGGGGGAAGAACCTTCTCCTGATCTCCACCCTGACCCTCCCCTGGGGCAGCTCCATGCTGTTCCCTGGGGTTCTGTCGCTGGGCACCAGAGGGAGGAGATCAGCGCCTGCCCCTTGGCTGCCCCTCGGGTGGAAGCTGTAGGCCACCATGAGCTCTGCCCTCAGTCTCCTCTTCTCCAGGCTGAACAAGCCCAGGGCCTTCAGCCTCTCCTCACACGCCTTCCCCTCTAGACCCTTCCCCACCTTTGCTGCCATCCTCTGGACACTCCCCAACAGTTTTATGTCCTTTTTGTGCTGTGGCGCCCAAACCTGCACCCAGCACTCGAGGTGAGGCCGCATCAGTGCAGTAGAGGAACTGGGGGACTGAGAGCATTAGGCATCTTGCTGGTTTTTATGGAGCAAATTGTCTCAGAACTTGCAGAAATAATGCAGAAACATGGAGAAATACTGTACATCACAACTCTTTGGGACACCACAGTCTCACGTTGATTTCAGCCTGGCTATAAAAGGGAAGGAAGTGAAAGATGTCAAAGCATAGCACTTGTACAGAATTAGTAGCCTTCCTTGTCGGTATGACAAAAGGAAAATGAAAAATCCTTGCCAATGTAAAGAATCTCTGAATGCCAATGGAGCTTTGGGAAGACAGCAACAACTCCTCCTTTCAAAGCATGAAAATGACAGAGACCAATGCAACTTGGTGGTGACACTTGCCAAGCTCTCGGCTTTTTTGCACAGCATCCTTCATATAAACCGGGTCCAAAGTAAGCAAGTAGGCACGTAGAAACAAGGAAGAAAAAAACAACAAAACCCAACCAACCTAACTTCAGTCTGAACAGGAAAGAGATGGATTCAGATACAATTTGAGAGGAAATGAAGGAGCCTGTTTCAGAACTGACCTGGAAGTTGGAAATCATGGACAGACTGTGGTCCAGCTGCTCAACTTCTCTATGTATAGCTTCTACACAGTTAAAGGTAAGCAAGGAGAGTCAAGCTTTTGGATATATGCTTCTATGAATCATAGACAATTTTAAAAACATCCAAGGGACAGCATTGCATTTCAGAAAGCAGGAGGAAAAAAAAAGGAGGAAAAAAATGGTTATTTTTTTTCCTGTTTCTTGATACCTTTCCGTGCCTTTGTATAATATCTAACGTAGTGGGATCCTGATGTGATTGGACTTTGTCCATGACAGTGTAAGAGCAATAACAGGCTTACTGAAATTAGTAAACTCATTATGACTTCAAAGGGCTTTGCCTCAAGGCAGTGAACAATTTCTGGAGCCTGTTTTTCTTCAAATTCTACCCTTTGTTTTCTGTACAAATATCGGCTTCTTTCTATTCATACCTCTTATGTAGAGACAGGTCACTCAGTCACTGGTGACGGAAAGCAGGAGTAAAGCAGTATTCCTTGCCGAGGACAACAACTGCAGCTCTCTTCCCTATGACTGCTAAAATCTAACTATCAACAAACAAAACTAATCTCAGAGAAGAGAGAAGTCTGGCGGGGTTTGCATTGGAATCTAGCTGGCGTCCGAACACTTGCTGTGAGTTCTGTCAGGAAATTCTGCATCTTTAGCAAAAATAATACGCAGAGCTATTTGCAAATGAATTCTGACTGTTCCTGCCTGCTGTGCAACTCTTCACCATTTATTCTCATCTCCCGTTTCTTCTCCTGCTACAACTTGCACTACTTGTTTGGAAATGTACCCTTTGTCTGAGAAACAGGGTTTAATATCGTCCTCATCACCTCCTATTTTTTGGGAGGGGGGAAAAGGAATGGAAATTAATATTATTTCATTTGCTTGCATAAGCCTACACGTTAGAGGGGTGTGGTAAACCTGGGATCCATACTGAGAAAGTTTTCCCTTTCACCATGCAGGAGTTTTATGGAGGAAAGGAAGGGTTTTCTCCCTGAACAGCGATAGCGTTAGGAGATGGGACAGCCTCCTCCCTACACACAAAGAATCCTGGTTTCCAGGTGCCTTTTCTAGCCTTCTGGATCTGTTAGCTTCTTCCTAAACAGAAAAAATCCAGTTATTACTAGAGATAGCACTTACTTCTGTTTAGCATCCAGCCCTCTTTTTGTTTTGGACACAGCCTAATGTGCACAGAGGCAGTGACTACAACACTGAGTGACAGAGGTTCCTGGATCAGAAGATACTGACATTATTTGTATTTGATGGGGCAGGGGGGGCGGAACCAAACCCACCCACCACCACCAGCAAACCAGGACTTATGTAAACCTCTGCAGATATTGAATAGCTTATTTTAAAAATAAAGGCTTGCTGTTGATATGCATTAGTGGAGAAAATTGGCCTTTACTGCAGGCAGGGAGCTGAACTTTTATACTCATCATTTCTGCACTGTGCTCCTGTATTAGAGTCACAGAAAAGATCCCTCTAATAAGGAAGAAATACAAACCTCCTTATTTTATAAATAACAACCTGCGGTAAATACAAGGATGCAATTCACTCTAGGATTTCTGCAGCTGTTAATAAATCACTCAAGCTGCACTCTGGCAGCTTATGACATCAGCAGATCCCCTCAAGTGAATTACAGCCATTAATTTACACAGAGGAGGCCATCTATCATCTATTATTGACCATATGTTACTAAGAATGTGTAGATTTTTCATAAATTAATAAGATTTCTATAGAAAACAGCTTTTATTTTATTCATATGTAAATTCGTTTGTGATCTTCAACTTTGGGTTTGTAATCCTCAATGAAAACCGACTTGTGACATCAGCCAGAGTTGATTACACATTGATTGCAATGGTACGCCTCACAGCAAGTGTAGCAAGGCGCTGTGGCTAGTGCTTAAGGCCACACTCCTGCGTAGATGGAAGGGATTGATGCTCTCAAAGATGTCACAAGAAGATACTTACTCGCTCAGCATACAAAGGAAGCAAATTCTCTGCGTGCCCATGCCAACAGAAAAGCGTCATTTGCAATGTGAAACCTGTTACCCCTTTGCACAACATCATTTCTTCCCAATAGTAAAAATAATGGCTAACAAGTGTCTGCTTGCTGTAAACAGAAGATAAAACAGTGCCATAAATGAAAGATCAACCTGATGATTTACTTCAGCTCATTCCCTGTATTTCTTCCTGTTTCCTCATGCTTCTATTTCACCGGGTGATATTGCTGGGCTCTTAAAATTGGCCGAACAAACAGTAGGTATTTGGACACAATACTTCCAGTTTGAAATTCCAACATAAGTTGTATGTAAATTCTAGCACAAGACACGGTGTGCTTTAAAACTTTCATGGCATCAAGGTGCCTTCTAGCCCGGCAGGCCTGCTAAAGAGCCAGAACACATATGACAACTCCGCTTTGTTATCAGCACATAAACACTCCCAGATGTCCGTTTCAGAAATGCTTACGCTGGGTCTGCATAGAAGTACTGCAGAATAAAAATAAGCAAAAAAAACAAACCAAAAACCAATCCCAAATGCCTGTGTGGCTGAGTAAAACTGTGAAGCAGGTGATGGACTTTTCAATTCTGGTTATATATTTGTAGTCCTCCACATTATCCATCGCTGCAGTATTTAAGTCAGATTTGCAAATAAAGACAGACTGGACATACAGGGAGAAAGCACCATTTGCTCAGTTAGAGCTGTATCTTTTTCGGCTTAAGCTGGATTTGGCTTCATATCACTGGAAAGGTTTTGTTGCAGGGGTGGTTCTGAATAGGCAAGCTTAGGGCTGAGGGTTGGATTCTGACCCCGCAGCCGTGGGCAGAAGCCTGGACCAATACAAACCCCCAGAGACTGCAACGCAGCAGCAGCTTCTCCATGAAACTCAAGTCTAAAGTTCAAGTTTTGCTTCTTAAAAAGGTATGTTTCTTTAAAAAAACACTCATCACATAAAGATTCTAATAACTAGAAATTTTCAGTGGAAATTGGATGATCAAAAACATTTGCAATATTGGGACTATACTGTCATAAAATACATGGGATGTTGAAAATTCAAAAGGTACTATTCCCTAAGTGAGAACATCTACAAAATCAGCAAAAAGTGTATTTTTATAACTGGAACAATTTAGGAATACTACTTTGGGAATAAAAGACTACTGATCCTTGCCAGTGCACACTGAAATAAACTCATCTACTGCCTGATGTACGCTCGAAACCTTTTGGTCCTACAGTACCAGAAAAAAGTTCTTCAGCAGAAGTCACAAAGTAACCTTAGATATATTGAGTGAAGTGTGACTGAATGAAATTCTTACGCCTTTAAAAAATAATGCCACCATCACCGCTCTTTGATAACTAATTAGAAAAGAATAGAAGTTTATTATCTGAGACCGTTCTGTTCTGGTGAGGGTTAGGCCTGATATGGTAGTACTAATTTAGGAAGTTCATTGATGTGGAAACTATCTATGGGTCTTTCACAATACAAAATATAATAAATTTCTGAAATTACATTTAGTTGGAGCTGGTCACCATGTATCTGCTGATTTCCAAAAAAACCATGGGCACTCAAAATTGTTTAACATCATAAACTTATTCCTGATTTATTCATGATTTGACCATGGTTTGACCACCCAACTTTCTTATTTACAAAACCGGTATTTTGTCTTACTGAATGAAAGACCTACAATGGGAAAACGCTGTGACGCAGAAGAAATAACAAACCCAACTGTAATCAACCTGGAAACAGCACTTTTTTTTTTCTTCTTCAGTTTTTATAATTGTTACCAGAATAACAGAGAAAATAAGTTTTAGATGAACGTATTCTGAAAAAAAAACCAACCAAAACCACATCTTTTCAGACGCAGCCAGGGCTTCGTCACCAGATCACCTGCCAGCATCTACGGTGGAGATGGAAACAGAGGGTTTGTGTGCACTGCTTCAACCACATCCAGGACTCACCACCCGCCGTCGGAGCTACGGAAAACTGTTGCCATTAGGACTGAAGCTGGCATCTTCCACTCTACCAGTATCTAAACTTCTGAGATGACTGCAGCCAATCCCATAAATACACAGAGCAACCTGGTACATCTATAAAATAATACACAAATCCTGTTACAAATATTATCACGGTATCACTGCTTGCAATGCTATTAATAGTCCATTCCGGTTTGAAGTAAATCTTTCGGAGGTTTATAATTTAACTGTAAAAGTCTACGTTAATCAGGTTTGGCAATGGGGTATGCAAAAATCTCAGCCTCAAAGGCAGTTTCTTGTTATCAAATTAGGGTAAAAACAGTTCAGCTAGCAAGTTGGTTTGTTGGGACACATTATTTCACTTGTATAACGAAAGCAAAATTAAACCTAGTTCCACATAAAATTGTATTTTGTTGAAGAAGTTTAGCATCTGACTCAGACCGAGGGTTTGGCGCTCCTGGCGAGCAGCTGCCGAGGGGAAAGGTGTCACACGGCCGAGCTTTTCCTCTTCCACAAACGTTTACGGTGTCCTTAAAGCAAACCGTCTAAACGCTTCCAGTCAGCTTACAAAAGCAGACCCGGGCCTGAGGGCAGCCCGTACCGCCATCAGCGCGGCGCGCGACGAGGCACACGCAGGGCAACGCCAAACATTAAGCGCCTGATAAAACTTCTGAACTTGGAGCAGAAAAACGTTTCCCTTCGGGTCTCCCAGCTCCCGCAGCCGCCCGGCAGCTGTCGCGTTGGGAATTTTATTGTTTTTCCCCCTCCACAACAGCATTTCACCCAGCCCGCTGCCCCCCCCCC
>VWZZ01005769.1:294786-324921 GCA_013399095.1 Psophia crepitans | reverse complement strand
TTCCCCCTTGGTTCTTCGCTGGGTTTTGTGCGAGTAGTTTCAGCCTAGGGAGCAGTGTGGGCAACTCGGGGAGGAAGCCGTTAGTTACTTGGCAGTCCGTGTCGCTTCTGGTGTGAGATGGTTAGCGGTGCCGGCAGCGGGGCTGGCCTCTGTGAGCGCAGCAGGAGCTTTACCCCTGTTTGTACTGCTCGGCTTACAGTAAGGTCTGTTCGGAGTGACCGTGCGGCGCTCGGAGCTTGCTGCGATTAGTTCGAAATGCCTGGCATCCTGCGGGTTTTTTGTTGGTTGTTTCTTTTTCCCGTTAGGGAATATATGATTTTAAGGAAGGGATAAAGCACATCTTTGTCCTGCATCTGTATCTGAAACTTTAAAGTCAAACTATCTTCAACTCACGACTCTGAAAAAGTAAAGATGGGGGGGTGAGAGAGAGAATACGTGTTGCTTTGTTGAGTTGTATCGCAGGCAGCGTGAGGGTCTGAAGGAGTGTAGCTTTCTGGTGAGTTGAATTCAGCACAGGGTGACAAGTGAGATGGCTGTCTGATCAGAACCTTTAATAGTGTGACTATGAACATATAGTGGGAGGCTCTAATCAATGAGGTTAAAATGTATTACAGAATAAGTTCACACAGAGTCATGTCCTGTTTCCATAATCTGGTCAGTATAGATGCATCCTTTTCTGTTTTCATTAAAAAATAACTTTTGTCATGAATGCTTTAAGCTTTTTTCCTTGCAAGTAACACTGTGTGAGGAAGTCATGACAGACTTGATTGAAAAATGAGATTTCTTTGGTTTGTTTATCATGCTATTTTGTTACTAGAGCCAGATAGACATACACAGACGTCTGCTTTATACCCACTTGAGTTTGCAGAATGGAAAATAAGACTTATTTAAAGTAAGCAGGATGATGCATCCTTGTGTACTCAGTACCAGGACTGAACAGGGCTCTTGAATACTTGTTTTGCTCTCTTAGCACTACCCTACTGCAGGACTACAATTCCCAGTATTCTTTTCGCTTCAAACACCATTGTGCTGTAATGCAAGAGCTGCCCAAATTAACATAGTAAGTGTAAGGTATGATACTTCTGTGCTAAATGGTGAATCCAGAGCTGTGGTTTGAGAATGCAAAGCTTTTGGGAGCAGTCCTAGTTTAAGTGCTCCCGACCGCTCCCCTGACCTGTTCCTCTAACCTCCTGTAACGTTCTCTTGTACCATGGTTCAAGCTAGCAGGGTGCAGACATCTCTGGTGACTCCCCTGACTGGGTTGCTGCTTGGGTCTGCAGTAGTTTTGCTGGCGCGGTGGGAGGATGGCATGGAAGTGGGCACAAGGAGGCAAGGGGGCAGCAGGGTTGCTTTTGGTGTCATGCTTGTTTGAAGTCTTCATTGAACTGTAGTGCTGATTGTGCCAGCCATGGTGGGGCTGCCCTGAACTGCCGGGTTCAGCTTAATCTGTGTAAGTCACACAGCTAAACTGTTAGAGCAGCTGACACTTTTCCTTCCCCTTTCAGTGGTGCGGCTGCGCCTCTGGTACTGCATCCTGTCTTGCTCTAGTGCCCATTGGATCCCTAGCTAAACCTGCCTAGCACATTAAAGCAGCAGAAAACTAGCTGCTCTCGCCCCCCGGTTGGGTTAATGAGGTTAAATTGAGTTATGGAGAGGTCCACTGAGCCCCCGAATGATAGAAATGTTTCTGTGAATGGGAACGGTGAGGTTCTCCTTTTCCAGGAAGCAGTGAGCTTTTGGATTGTCTCTGTGAAAGTCTGCTGAACACTGGAGTTGCTGCAGTGAGTTGGGACGATTGTGCAGGGTGCTTTGCTCAGACAGTTGAATATTCAGCTTCACCCTGAGAGGGCACCTAGTGGAGGGAGTCGGGGAGGGGAAGAGGAGAAGGGGCAGGAGCTGCTGAAGCACTTCTATACGCGCATTCCCTATCTGCCACTTATTTGTTCTGGTACGCTGTTGCTTCTGTGCCTGCGTTGTACTTGGATTAGCATCCAAATCATGTGGCTATGGAAGAACTGGCATAAGAGAAAGTGGGAATGTACAGACTAAGCTATGGGTGGGGGACTGAAGCCTGAGTTTGGGTCAGTTTGGGGCCCATGTGTGCTCTCTCAAACCTGCATCCTGGGGGTGCAGTTCTGCTACATTTTGAACTGCCATGAGTCAGTTGTGACAGTCTTGCAGCCTCCTATCTGCCGCTATTAATCCATGTCCAATTCTGCACTGAACTTATTCTGAGAACTAACTAGCTGAAAAGAAACACTCAAAAATAATTTTTTTCTGTTTTTTTTTTTTTTTTTCCTGGTAGTTTGATTTATTGAACCAGTTCATCGCAGAGGCAACCAGAGTCAAAAGTGGGTGTGAAATCAGGTGGCTAAAATAAGCATCTGCAGGGATGGGACTGAAGTCCTAGGTAGTTTTTATCCTGTTGAGGAATTGCAGCCTCAACTCCAGAATCTTTGAAGCCCTGTGGGACCACCTGACCTTTCTTTAAGATACAACTTTGTCTACAGAGATTATGGGAGTTAAAGTCCCAAATATCTTCTTACTTGGTTGCAAAGACATCTGTCTCATGCCTGGGTTTGCTGTGTTTTGGTATCATCAGTAATAATTTGTAGTGTAACAATCAACATTAGATTCCTGTTTAAACTGACATTGTACATCGGCTTCACAGTCTTTGTGAGCCAGAAGCATTCTGTGCCTTCCTTTCCTCTCTGGCGTAATGGTAGTTGTCTGAGCTGTCAAAAACAGTAACTGAAATAAGATTTAAGGATGTTTTGAGTAACTCCTTCAAACTGTGCAGGTTTTCATTCATCTTTGATTTTGCTCAAAGTCTTTAGTATTCTTAAAAATGTGAACACTTTGTAAGAGTGTGTGTGTGGGTTTCTTGTTACCCAGATGGGCTGGATGTAGTAAATTGTCTACAGCCTGGTGATTCTACAGAAAAATCTGTTACATAGTTTTGCGCGGCTTCCCAAATAGAAAAATCTCTTGCTTATTTATTTAGTTACTTTTAGAGCTATCAGTAATGCAGTGTATGTCTTTTCTCTTGCTACCATTGATTTGTCCAGAAAAGCTGACACTGTGGTCATTGGGTCTTTTGTGTGTCCTATATTTGCATTAGGTTGCTGTCTTACTGAGAAAGACTTTTTGCAGCTATAGTTAATTAGATAATTAAAAAATTAAATCATTAAAAAAACCCCAAACCTCGAAACTGATTTAGATGTTCTTAAAAAAAAAAAAGTATAAATAATCAGGAAACCGTATGTAGAAGGAGGTCCTTTGGCTGCTTGTGTACCGGAGACTGTGGGAGAGGAGAGGATGACACTACCTGTTAGGAAGTTTCTTCATCCTGGTGTCTTTGCCTGTGTCCTGGAGAGGGATGAACAAAAGCCACTGCCTCTGTTTAGAAGCTGCCCCTGTCCTTTGAGTAGTAAATATTTATATGCAAAAACAGTATTATGGAAGACTAAAATAAATTATACTTGAATTTCTTATGGTTACTGATGTGTGCGTGTGTATGGTTTAGGGTTTCATTGATTTTGTGCAGCTTTTTTTTCCCCCCTCACAAGAAGACCTTTGTGAATCGATAATTTGACAGATGAGAGCCCAAAACCTGGGAGCCTGAGACAGCTTTTGAGATCCATTTTAACAGCCATAGAATTTCTTTACTCAAATTCTTAAGGATTTGCTGTACTTTGCAGTATAATGGGACTAAAGGCTTTTTATGTGTGATATAGATCTGAATGGTACTGCTTAATCAGTCTGGTAAACGCTTCTGGATAAATCTGACTTTGTGAGGATCTTACGTGATGACAGTATTAATAATGTTTGTGCTTCATTGTTGATAGGCGCTTCCGAATGTTGCTGAAATGCAAGTAATGCTTAGGAAGTGTGTTAATAGGTTAAATAAATTTAAAACCAGGTGAAGGAAACTTGAGTTTTCATTTTTGAGAGTACTGTTGTAGTTAGATGGTAAATTCCTCAGTGATAGGTGCCAAAATGTGACTGAGCTGTGTTTCAACATTTGAGGAAATGTGCCTGTAAAACTACTGTAATAGAATTATAAAAGGCAGTATAATTATAAAGAGTAGCAGTGTAACTAATAAAGGGTTAAAACAGCAATGTGAATATTTACATTGAAATGAAGACGATCCCTTGGAAGCTGTAATTGTGCCCATACTTTTAAGAGTATAGATAAACCCAAAGTCCGGAGTGATCCATGTATGCTGTTATATTATTTGATGGTGGAGCCCTTTAGCAGGAATTTCTAAGGATGGAGGTGTAAGTATGTTCCTTTTTTTTTTTTTTTCTTGAATAGGAAGATTTCCTTTTCTCCCTCTGCTCTTAAAGGAGTTGTCAGCATGAGTCTGATGTAGAAAGTATTGAGAACAAATCACATCTGAAGATGTATTAAAGATCGCATGGTGGTGATGAGTGGGGCATCTGTTGCTCTCATTTAGGTTATCTGTTGGCATGAGGAGTTTTAGTGTTCACTGGGAAAGGAATCCTGTCGGTTCTCTTGGAAGCAGTGTTTCTGTATTGGAAGAAGGAACAGAGACTGAAGAAGCACGCATGCGCTCTTGAAGTTTGTCATTTGGCTGGTATTATAAAATAAAAGACAGCAGTAGATGGAGACAAAGGTTTTCTTGCTAATTAGGCTGCTAGGCTCAAATAATGATTTTTTCACAAGAATGTTTGCTAGGCTTCACTAAATGACTTTTGGTTTTGCTTGGGGAGGACTTTGTTCTCATCTGTATCAATGTATTTTGCAGCAAAAGCAAGTATTTTTTTTCCCCTAATGCTTGCTATGGTTTGAGTGTTCTTCCGTGGCCACATTCCTCCTTACCTTTGCTGTCATGCTTCCCTTGTCATTACTGCATTTGTTAGGCAGAAGTGTCTTCGCACAGGTAGTAAGTACTCACTTCCACAAACTGGACTTAAGATCAGTTTGCTTCTCTGTGCAGGGTATGCCTTTTTCCAGCTGAAAATACAGCTGCCATACCTGTTAGTTTCACAAACACTACTGTATTGAATATTTTTTCCTCCAAATGGTTGCGTACCAGTATTCATCTACAATTGAACTTCATGGTAGACTTCATTTATCTGTACTGCTCTTAAACTGTAGCACGCCACAGAGTACAGTTCAGTCCTGGTTTACAAGATGACCAAGACTGAATTTAGTGGAAGTCTTTAATGTAGTTTTAATGCTATTTATTAGCACTGTTACAAAAATGGGGAACTGGATTTAATTAGAATGTGTAGAGCTGTAAAATGCATTGGTGGAGAAGCAGGAAGAGGGAAGCCTAAGAGTGAGTTTGTCCTTAAGTGTTTATGTGATAGTGCAGATCTTCACAGGGTAGCTTTCTTCTGAAAGAAGTTCGGTGGGATGCTTAACAGGAAAGTTAAGGGGGGGGGGAGGGAAGTCTAGTCTTTTCTAGTACGAGTTTGACTACAAGATTTCCAAGGGTTTTTTTGGAGGTACCATGTGAAAATGTCTGATTCTATGTATTGTTAAATGCAATGAATGGGGTTTTCCCTAGAAAATTTTAAGTCTCTGCTTTTCTGAAGGCTGTATCTGGTAACTTCCTAAAGAATTTTGTCAGTATGCAGAGGGACTTTTGTGTTCTGGTAGTCAAACTGTTTGGTTCCAGCCGTGTTAAAGAGCTATGCTAAAGCTTGCTGGTCCAGTAAAATAGACATTTAAACACCCCCTGCCCCCAAAATCTTGAGGTCAAAGCCAGTCCCTGGCAGCAAGAAAATTCCCTGTCCACTGAAATTATCTCAATTCCTTTTCTTTATAATGAGGCAGGTGCTTCAGTCAGCTTTTCCTCAGTATGATTCTGTTACTTTGTCGATAGTCTTATAGGTCCTTCTGTGATGATTTGTACAAAGTTCTAGAACCTGTAGATTTCTGGATGATAATTCTAGTGAGATGTTTGAGCCAATAAATCTGTTCAATCAGTTGTCTGTATTGTTTTTCTCAAATACTTCAATCTTCTGAATCTATGCAAGTAACTTGGTTACTAATCAGCTGGCCATAAATATTTCTGTAGCTTTAAGTAGCTAGATCACATAGGTAGCTAACAGATATCCAGTATTTTGCTACTCTTAACTGATTGAAAACAGAATTTCTAGGAAAGACACTATTTCAAAACGTCTGTTAGTTTGTTGCAACTTTCTTTCAGTAGATTGGAATGTCTGCTACAGCATGCCTGTTACCTGCTGCAACAGAGTAGTAACGCTCTCTTTTTTTCAGTAACAGTAAAAGGAAAAGGCACAATTTATTTGTTAATGAGAAAGCAGTAGGGAGGAGGATGAATTAAAATCAAGTAAATTAATTACTAATGCAGAAATGCAGTTGTAAAATAATTGTGTAAAACACTGTCGGATTTTTTTCCTGCAAGTTACACAGAGCGAGAGGCAATGGTGTACAAAAGCATTAGTAGCTTTCTTATTACTTACGCTAAAGGCATTGAGATTGCAGACAAACTAGCATGTGCTTTGCTCACCACTTATGTACTGTAAAATTTCAGCTCTACTTGTGACCCCACTTACAACTGGCCCGTTGAGCCAGATGTGTTGTGGCTGTTTTGGGCTTTCCTTTTTGTTACATGGAACAGTAAAAACAGTAGCCTGGGCCCTCTAGATTATCACTGAGGGTTTTTTGATTTTTAGGTAAAGATTTGACATCTTTTTTCCACCCCTAGTCAAAACAATATAGTCAGTTTTCTGGTTAGTTTTTTGTTTGTTGTTTTTTTATCTGTCTTTACTTCTTGGAGGATGTTTGCATAATGCCCTTCTTTGCTGTAGACTTCCGAACACATTACAGATTTTTAAAATTTTTTATTTATTTTTTTTATTTAATTAGGAAACATAATCTCAATTTGTGCATTTGAAAAGACTCCATTTTTGGAGTCATGCAGCTATGTCTGTATTTATCCATGTGTATGTGTGCCTATATAAATACACAGGTATATATGTGTGTATAGTCCCGCTCTTAAAATCGAGTTGTCCTTAGCAATTTATCAGCTTTAGTGTTCCGTCTTTGCTTCCAGATGTGGTTGTAAGTTGTAGGACAGTAGTTCACCTGTGGATATCTGTATTTGCAACAGTTCCCTGTACTAGTGTTAATGAACTCCTTTTCTTCCTAATGCAAAGGCAGATCACTGTCATATTTTCCCCCAACCTACATTTTATTTTTTTAAATTTTTTGTTAAAATCTGTGTCTGGGAAACAGTTTCCTACTGAGTTCTAATCATGTTTATGTTTTACTTCCAGTAGGAATTGGAACTGAAATTATTCATCCGCTTCTCCAAGCCTTTTGAAAAGTGACTAAATGCAACTGAGTCAGATTGTCTGTGGGAATGAAGTGGCTGGGAGAATCCAAGAACATGGTGGTGAATGGCAGGAGAAGTGGAAGCAAGTCGTCTAATGAACATGCACCAAATCAGACCAAATTGCAGCATGCAGGAAAGGAGAATCCCAAGTCGGGCAAGAATGGAGTTGAGAGAAGATCAAGCAGATGTATGTATATGTTTACGTAGCTTAGTGCTGTTTGTAATTCATCTATCAGTTAGCAAGTCAGGCTTCTGTCTTGTCTGAATGCACAAAGAAGGTCTGTGTTCAGCATGTAGCTGTCATCAGAAGTATTAATTATGTTTGTATTTGTCCGATGCGTTAACTCATTTCAGGAATATAGATCTCTTCAGATCAATTTAAAAGTTAAATGAGAATAAGTGGATGTAAATTAATTTTGAAATGATGTATAAAATACATGATTGGCACAAAGTGAGAGCTAGTGTGATTGGAAGTGTCTAGCATATAATTTGCATTACTAGCTCAACTTTTAGTGAATGCACTTGCAGAAGTGAACCCCATTTTGAATGAAGTCCTGTATATCAATAGTCATTATGAAATGGTTTTAAGAAGCATGGCTTTTTATTTTCACTATTGATCTGGGATGATGGACTAAATACAAATTCAGAGTAAGTCCTTTATCCAGATTTTGGGAAAATAAGACCTGAAATTTTCATGGCTTCACCGTGTTTCTAGGTCAGAAATCTTAGAGGCAGATATGCCTGAACTGTGTAGTCTGGAAAGATGCTTGTAGCCTGAGAGGGGAAGAGAGAAGGAAACCGAAATTAATTAGAGACACCCATAAAATATATTCTAAAATACTTTCTTCATTGGTTGCCAAATAAATGAATAAAAGCAAGAGTGAAAAATTAACTGTGCTTCTGCTTCTTCAGATATCTTATCTTCCTTCATTGTTCTATATTTTATCTCCAGCCTGTGGCTGTGTGTCCCCAAGTGTAGCTGGGCTTTATAAAGTTCCTTAAATGTCATCTAATATATGCTTTCTTTATTTGCAGGTAGCGGTGCTTCAGGATTTGAGGGTCAAAGTCGTTACGTGCCTTCCTCTGGAATGTCTGCCAAGGAACTGTGTGAAAACGATGACCTAGCAACTAGTTTGGTTCTTGATCCCTATTTAGGTTTTCAGACACACAAAATGAATACTAGGTAACTTGTCTTTATTTTTCTAGAAAAGAACTGATCATCTTAGTTGATATAATCAGAGCAAAACTGTGGAATTTCTTGCATGTTTACAAAACTCTGAAAAGGCAATTTGTGAGTAGCTTCTGCCTTTAAAATGGTGTTGCATGTGAGACGGGAACTTGGAGCTCCGTAGCAGCGTGCATAGGTCTTCCTATGAGTCCTTGTGTGTTTATGCTGTTGAACAGATTGTTAATAGACACTCTTTCCTAGCTTAAACAGTTAATAATCATAAGTTTTAAACCATTTGTCATTTGAAATATTTCAAAGACAGAAGTTAGTGTTTGGGGACTTCTGTGTTTATTTCATGTGTCTGGGTGCCACTTGATTTTAAGTTCTTGCAGACCCATGCTGAAGGAACGCTGCTCAGACATGTCTGTATGTGTGAGATAAATTAATGTGCACACTGGAAGCTTGTTTACCAGAATTGCACATGCTTTTGCACTGTAATGCACCTGTCTGAATACTTCTGGTCTAAATTCAGCGTGGGCTTAGGGCTTAGTTGTTGCGTGCTGCTTCCTGTTCCACAGGCATCCCGCTGATCATGAGTATATTCTATAGATCTCTATTAAGCTTTTGTTTACGTGCAAGGTCTGCTTTGCTAGCTTAATGGGGAAGCTATGTATAAATTATACATTTCTAAGGATGGGAGTCGTGTGCTTATTATTGTACAAGAAGAGCTGGGGTTTCCAGGCAGCACATCATGGGAAGCAGGCTGCTCAACCCTTTGAAAATAGCCACAGCAACAGTTTGAAGAGAAACAGTTTACCTGTGCAGCACGGTCACATAACTGGCCTATCAGTTAAGCAGATTTTTGTATGTATGTAACAAGCTAATTGCGTCAAAAATGACTGCTAGATTAATCGGTGGTGTCAGATAGCATAAATGGTTGCTAGTATAACCTGACAACATGAGTTGCACATGTGTTTGCAGCTTTGTGGTCCTAATAACAGCAAAGACTTAATCCAAAGAAATTTTTCTTTTTTACTGGAGAGTGCAACAGCCATCTATGAGGAATGCTTGAGTTCTTCCTGTTCCCTCCATGCTATTGGTTATAATACCATACTGTGCCCAAAGCAGTGTCTGGGTAGATACTCTCACAGTTCAGTTTGGAGTGTCTTTGTGTTTCTGGTAGTTAATTGAGCTGAGTATATGTGCTCAAAAGACTTTTTTGTTTTGTTGCATGAATGGTAGTCTAGAGGTTACACATTTGCAAAGGAAATGATGTATTCGTTCTATGTTCTCGAACATAGTTGGAGAAGCTACTTTCATGAATGTTGTTTTCTGCTGATGTGTTTTCAACACCTAAAATACTTTTTTGATTACTAATTTGAATCAAAAGACTACACAAAGGCTATCATCATGTATTTCTTCCTTTCTCAGACTTGGAGAACAGTTACAGGCAGTCTTCAAGGACAGTAGTTAATAATCTTTGAGCACTATGAGAAATACTTAGATGAGGCTTACAACTTCTACCAGAAACACATCATCTTGCCTCTTTCATAATGTCCTCTTGAGAGAGTTTTCATTATTGCAGTGAAATAAAATAAAGGCATCACCATAGTTCTTGTTTATCTCTTTGGTACAGTGATGACATCTGCTTGTTATTGTAGCTGTGTCATGTAGATCATCTTCCTTTCATCTAGTAAGCTGTAGTCTTTCTAGAGCTCCTAAGATTTATTGCTGTATGCCTTTGAGGGAAGGCAGGAGGAGAGCAAATATGGAAAGACTAGACCACTTTCCAAATACTAGATGCCAGTATTCAAATACATGATTCTGGTAAAAAATAAGATTTACAGCTTATGTTTGGGCATCTTCTGCTTCAGTGTGGTGAAGTCATATTAGTTACGTAGTTTGCGTATTGAGGTGCGCTTAAAATAAAATGGCCATTTATGATGGCAGTCCGGTATTTCCTGTTCCCTTGTTCCATTCATTTGGAGACATACTGTGGAAATGATTGTGCCAGCGTTTTACTTTGCTGTTGGAAACACCTAAGAAGTTTGTATTTTTGCAATTAGTAGCCCAGCGAAGTTGATGACCGCTTACCGGGCGTTGTACTTTATCTTACCTTTGGAAGCCAAGTCTTATTTTTCGAACGTGTGTCATTTATATATAAGCACTTTCTGTACTTCATTCCTTTAGTTGAAGAGTTTGTAAAGACCTCATGTTTTGCCCAGACTGTATTGATTAGAGGAAAAGACCTCATAACATTCCGGTAAAATATCTAGATTATTGTTGGAACATCTTTGTTTTCATCTTCTTTATAAAAGTCCTGCAATTCCTGAATGCCCTTCATCTTGGGAATTGCACTAGTATCTCTGTAAGCTGTCAAGTCAATAATGTCTCAAAGAGCTGAAGACTCGTTCTCAAAAGATTACCATCTGATCCCCCAATGGGTTTGTCCAGTGTTCTGAAATATCTTCTTGTCACCAGGGATTTGATGGGCACCATAAAATGTAGCTGTGGAAATGTCTTCAGTGACTTTATCCAAAGGTAACTTTTTAATCCTCTTGGATTTCCAGGAGAAAGCAGGTCGTTTTCAGAGCTTCCGGCTGTTTTTACAGGCTCTGTGGTCATTCTTTAATAAAACTGGTAGCTCTTGTCTCGACAGCATAGTAGCTTAGCAGTTAATTAAAAACAAAAACAAAGCACACACCCCCCCCCACCCTAAAACCAAAAACATATGTTAGGAAGTATTATTTTGTCAAGTGTAGCTGCTCCAGAGGGTTTGCTTTGCGTACAAATCCTGTTGTATTAGACCTTTATTTGGTTTTTGTGACAACGGCTATGCTAGCTGTAAGATTTTAGTCTTACATGCCTGTCCTTTTTGTAAAAACAAAACTGATTTTGCAAGCTATTACTTCCTGGGTTGAAGGTTGTCTAACATTAGAGATTAAAACTGACACTTTTAAAAAGCCAAGTGAACTCTTACTTAACTTACCATCTCTTATCTTGAAGTTGTATGCCTTAACAGCTAATCCGCTCTTTACTGTCTTGCATATAAATGTGTTAGTGTTTAAACCTTAAGCTGGACTCCTGATCATACTGCTACTGTTACCAGTCACTGTTGTTTCCTGGTTCCCTGAAGCACCAGTATAGTGCTCGGGAATCCTGAGAGCAGTTCCAATGTCTTTCTAAGGTTGCAAGTGATTTAGGAAGTCAAATGCTTTGTAGTCTGGCTTAGGAGGATCTAGGGGTGTTTCCCAACTCCACATTGTTGTTTTCAGTGAAGTTACAAACTGACTGGTGTGTGGTACGGGTGGTTTTGTCTGATAATGTGAGACTAAAGGGCCAAACTTGAAGAATTTCCGTTTTCCATAGCAAACATGAAGTGTTTTGGGATGATGAGCAGGAAGCTGCTTTCTCGCAACACTGCACTGAGAGCAATTGCTGGCCTTGGTGTAAACCTTCAGTCATTTCTCAACTTGACAGAGTACGTCACTCTTTGTCCCTTAGAGTCGCTGAGAGCAATAAAGGCAAAAAAAAGGCAAAACAGTTCCCTGTCACTTGGATTCATGGGTCTGAGCTGAATCTCTTCTGTGCTCCTTAAGTCATTTCAATATAATAATTAAAGAGCTCAATGTTCATCTTGAATAGTGTTTGGAGGTAGAACAAGTCATGCGGCTTCTGCTAAATAAGGTTCCATTGGCCGTGTAGCTCAACTTCAGTGTTGTGGCAGTATGGAGATACTGGATTAGAGATACGCAGCTCTTATGTAGTGATACCGTGTTTTGAAACAAAGTTTTTACGTTCTTCAGACCTCAGTGTCTTGTGTATTTTCCAAAATGATTTTGTTTGACTTTTCTGTAAAATCTTCTTTCTCCTTTTTTTTTTTTTATTTTTAATGATAACTTAATTCAGTAAAGTCCTTTAGCTTGCTCCTGTTTGTCTTCCTTCACTGTGTGTAATTGCACGCAGTGATTACCTTGGAACGAACTGTCCTGCTGCTGCTGAATGTTTTGAATTCTTAAAAAAAAAAAAAAAATCACAACCACCCCCCCAACTCTCTCAAAAAACCAGACCGCTCCAGCCCAAACCAGCACCCACCACCTTACTCTTACACAGTTTTTTCTAGTTGCACCTTTAACTTCAATAAAAACTGTTCTATGTCCAAAAGATGGAGTGGTTTGCATTCAGTAGTCATGGTAACCGCTAAATTAAATTTGCCATGTGGAGTGTCAGACTAGGAATAAAGGAAAGCGATGGTGGGTTTTTTGTCTCCCCTATATTTATTTTTAAAAAAAGCATTTGTTTGCTAACCATGTTAAGAAGAACGAAATTATGTGGCTGCTAGGTTTTTTCTTTTTTTTTTTTCCTATGCTAGGCTGTATTGGAGTTGTGACCACATTGGTGCATATATAGTTTCAGTTCAAGAAATTTCAGTTATGGGATTACTTTCTATGCTAAAAATGCCATTTGAACTTTGGTCTTCAAAGAATGTGGGGTGTTTTCCAGATAACAACACTGGAGATTAAACACAGAACAAGTTGATTTTTATGCAGCTAGCTTTAACATACTCATACCTACAGGGTTGAGCAGAGAGGAAGCCAAAATGTATGTTAACTAAATAAGTTGTTTCCACTTATTGTAAGCAGATGATATTCAACTCTTGTTGTGCTGTCTTGAATGCTTAACAGCCTTGCAGTTTTAGCTTTTGTGCTGAATCTCTGGTATTAGATGAACAGTAACTTGCTGTCTTTCCATAGCCACTTAAATAAAAATATCATCCAGACAAAGTGCCTGCTGTTAACAGGCAAATGGGATGCTATGTTTTGATAAACTCGCTCTTCTTGAGGTTCCCTAGTCAGAAGTTAAGAAATAGGTTTAGAAGTATAACTCTTTGTACTCTTTAGTGTAACTCTATAATGGGTACACTATGTGGAGTTCCATACTGGATCTCTTGCAGGATCAATTTATCCTTTTTGTTCAAATTCACTGCTCTCAGTGACTGAGACTGAGCAAGGTACTGTGCTTCTGAACTTACCAGAAACTCTCCTTTAACTTCCTTTATAGGCAAGCATCTCACTGACCTTTGGCTTTATACCTTGGAGTTTCAAGATTCTTTAAGTATTCCCGAGGTAAGAGAAACTTGAGAGAGAGAAAGAGCTTTGCTTCCCCAGGCCATTTTCCTACGTCTTCCTTATTGAGACCACCTCAGTTTGCCCTTAACTGGGATAAGATCATCTTTTAGCTGATTTGGAAAGTGCAGTAGCCATAGATTTATTTTTTTTTCAATACTTTTTTTTTGGGGGGGGGGGGGTCTTGTTGACTAGGGAAAAATAAATATTTCCCAGGGAAGTGTGAAAAGTTTCTATTCTGCAGCTTGTCAGGAAGAAGGGCTATTATTATTTCTTTAAAGATTCTGTGATAGCTGAGTGTTTCATTCTTAGCTTACTTGTAGCAGCAGACTGTTTTGCAGCAGACTCCATGTTCTGTGAGACCTGACCCCTGAAGCTGTTTTTAGGGTGGCTCAAGGAGTCTGTGCCTGTGAGCAGATTCAACCACCAGTGTCTTGTTCAGTTTCCATGATGGAATGTAATAAAGGTACTGTTCATAGGAGCAAACCAGAAGTCTGGATAAGCAATTCTGATTTTAATTGGCTCTCGATTTAGAGACTGGGTTGACTGGTTTGTTTTGTTGGTGTTCTTGTGCTCTTTCTATCTCTCTCTTTCTCTTTTTTGATCTAGTCTCTTATTTTACTGACACTTAAAAGCCGGTTTCTTTGGCTCAGTTTGTATTTATACGTATAGCTGTGGGGTCTCTTCAGGCTCTCTTCATGGTGGTGCTCAAAAACAGTCATGTAGACTCTTCCAGCAAATGCATGCATTTGGTTTCTCAATGTCATGTGTAAATGAGGAAGCTCTGTAACACCAAAATGATAGTATTTAAGGTTACTTCTCAAACCCGATTGGCTTTTGGGTAGGTAGTGCTGGGAAAGACAATGAATAAACTGCTATTTCATGATACTCCTGGGAGAAGTGTCTATCAGCAGACCCTCAAATTCTTAAGGAACACTCAGCTTCTTGGTTTTCTTGGCATATTGTAGTCTTCAGTGTTTCAAATCAGAAGGTACCTTTTAAAGTGTATATGGAGATACACCTAGGAAAGTACTGAAGCTTTCCTGAGGATTCTGGGTACATTATTCTGGATTAGCTCATAAACTCTGTATACTCTCGATGTAGTTTCCGTATGCTGTTGAGCTGTGAAGAGCTCACAGGCTCAGGGATCAAAGTGTCTTTCTGGTTCATTCATTTGGGAACCCTTGAAGTGAAATGCTGTACATCATGATGTTGGTTTCCAGCATCTTTCCATATACTTGTGGACACTTCTTGCTTGTTTGGATTCCTGTTTGTCCTTTCTCACTATCTTTGTCTTGTCACCATCTAAAAAAAAAATAGCAGTACAATGTTTTGATAGAGGTGCTGCAGAAGGTCCTTGGTATTAATTTTTGAATCTTTGGGTGCTGAGAGTTGTGTTCTTTGAAAAACCCAGTTCCTGTTTCAAGTTTCAAATGCCTGGCATACAGTGTGACATTCATCTGACATTTTAATGTTTTGGGGCTTTTGCAGTCTCTTCACCCCCTTTCTGTTTCCAGCCTACTTTTTGGTCTTGCCAAGATTTGGGCATATACGCTACCTATTCTGCTTCTCAGCAATGATACTACATGAATTTGCTGAATGTGATCCATGGGGGTATGCAGGTGACTTTTAAAGGGTTGGGGCCAGGTTCTGAGCTACCTAAGGTAGCTCAAGTAGACAAGTAGTCAGTCTCTGAGAATGATCTGTTGTGAAAGACCTGAAATGCAAGTGTCGCTTTGGGGCTTTAAGATGTGTTTCTAATTGCTAGAAAATGCAGGGTGTTGATTCTTTTTCTGTAGGTCTTGAAAGCCGCTGTTTAGCACCAGGGCAGATGCTCAACTTAATGCAATTCTGAATGTGATGTTTTTTCCACCTATCTTTGTTCCTGCAGGTCGCTTAGCTTAAGCAAAAAAAAAAAAAAAAAAGGTGCATTTCAACATATAACACAAAATGTAAGGGCAAGGGCCTTCACTTGTTTAGCCCAGCAAGAACAGATACAGCTGAAGAACAATTTTAGCTGTAAATCCTGTGACTTTTCCTCCTGTATATTTGCAGGTAAAGATCTAAAGAAAGTGTTGACCTGTCATGTTTGTGCATATTGGTATGCTTTGTACTTCTTGTGATGTAAGTACAGTTGCGTCCATGTTGGGAAAACTTTCTGCTTGAAAATGAATATGAGGCCAAGTCCCATTCTGAAACTAGGCAGGTTCAGTTCAGACTATGTCGTTTTAAATTCCGTTAATGTCTGAGGAAGCTCTGTGAGTTATGACTATCAAATGTGGGAGAAGTCTCTTGGTTTTGGGAAAACTGGGAGATATTCTTCTTGGATCTAACTGGCAAGTTGAAGAAGACTTTGCAGTGCTACAGAACAAAAATAACAACCATCATGTCCTGTGTAGTCTGAAGGGAGTTTTCATCCATGATGAGGTCTCAGCAGCTTGTTAGGCAGTTAGCTTTTTGGGGAGATGGGATAAGTATATTCTTTAAAGAAGTTGATTTGAAGTTTCTTGGTGTGGTATTTGCTACAATTCTAAGTGGGCATCTATGTCTTGATTGATTCTTGCTATCTTGTTAGATGTTATCCCAGCCAGAAGAAAACTTACCTAGTATCTTCTTAGAACTACTTATTGCATCTTGTTTTCTGCAAGCTCACAGGTTTATGCTGATAATTTTTGCCATGTTCAAAAGATGGCATAGTCGTTTTATTACAAGGACTTTTTTGGATGGAGAATGCAGAGATGATGCATAAAAGCAGTAGCATGAAGTGCTGATAACCTGCACTGCTGCCGGAAGTGATGCTGCTGTTAGGAGGTCTTTACTATGTCAGGAGCATAAATACAGCATTTTACTTCTAAAGAAGGAAACTGAGTCTTCATCATTATTAGTTATTTCTGATTAAAATCTTACTATTTTACAAGGTGAAATAAAAATGGAATGTGCACCACAGGATGTTTTTGTTTCCTTCATAAAAGTTGCATAGATGCAGCAAATGTTATTTGGTCATCTGAGAAGTTAGTCGCAACATTCAGCATTCTGAGATGAGGATAAGCCAAGTGATGTGGTACTTTAAAAAAACAGGTATTGGTGAGGAAGTTGATGAGATTTCCTTCCACCAAACTCAAGAATTTATTTCCCCTTGTTTACTTTTGTCACCAAACACAGACTTCATTTGATAAGTAAGAGGAAATAAAATCAGCCTGGTAACACACTTCAAGCGACAAGTAATGGGACTTAGTCTTAGGGATTTAATCAAAAGCTGTTAGCTTGTTTAACACTTGTCATATGCTGTGTCAGCAAAAGGTGTGAGCTGTAAAAGGAGCTGTAGAAAACTGTTTTTATCTTTGTGAAGAGTCCCCTGGGGTGTGTCATAAACTTAAAAGTACAGACACCTCACTTCTATGCCACAGTGGAGCGTATATGGATATGTGCGCAGTCAAAGGCAATTTATAAAGATTCAATATAAACTCCATTTAAGTTCTGCTTTCTGTTGATGCTTTTGCAGCTCAGAAATGGAACTTCTGCTTCTTGTAGTCATACAGGTTTTTTCTGTAGCCATTTTTTTCTTGTTGAGGATATGAAGGATAGTTGTTCCTAAAGCTTTGGGTAGAAGGCAGAATTCCCTGCTAATGTACAGGAGGGGATTTATTTTCATATTCTTCTCTACCCATGGTTTTCAGCTACTTGTTTGCTGTAGCAAGTATTTTGGGGAGAAATTATAATCACATTAACTTGTGGAGCTTCAGTCTTCCAGAGATGTAGCATCTATGCTGTGTGTTACTTCTTGTGTAGTCATTAGGAAGGGCGTTTTATCTGAATGCAAATGTTAAGTTTGCAATCTGTGTAAACCCATCTAGTGGCTTTGTCAATGTAATAAGGCTTTGGGTTGGACAAAAGTTGATTTGAAATAACTCTTCAAGATAGCTGTGCATTGTTTCTGTCTTGAGATTTCTTCTTTTCAGTTGCACTAATTGTTTGATCCTTATTTAAAAAATGGAGTCTAGTTGTAGAGGGCTTAAAGTAAATTCGTTAAGAAAATAAGGACAGTAACACTCTTATTATACTAGTTCTGTAGCTGGTTTGTTCCACATGATAGGCATTGAAAACAGTAAAATATTATCCTGTGTCAATTGATCTTATCAAGGAGTTCTTCTATAAATTGTGTGTCTCAGCAGAATGGAGGGTTTTGATGTTCCAAGTAGTATGCTTGGCTTTACCTCACCTCTACTATTACCTCAGACAATGAGGTCCTGTGAATTGAGTCCATAATGGTCTCTTTATGCTAGGAGTTAAATATTTATATGGCTAGCAAAAGAATTCTGGCTGTGAATAACTTGTGAGGAAGAATTGAGAATGAATAACAGTGGACTGGAATAGCTTTATTATTTATTTCAGATTTCGACCTATTAAAGGAAGGCAAGAAGAACTAAAAGAGGTGATTGAACGTTTCAAGAAAGATGAGCACTTAGAAAAAGCCTTCAAGTCCTTGACGTCAGGTGACTGGGCCCGGCACTATTTTCTTAACAAGAACAAAATGCAGGAAAGGTTGTTCAAGGAACATGTAGGTGTATTTGTAATTAATGTGCTTTTTCAGATGGTTGAAAGGCTAAGAAAATGTAAAAATTTCCTAGGAATGTAGTAGTAGTAAAGGAAAGTGACCCACTGCTCTATGTTATTTGTTTGATTGCTTTTTAACAGAAACTTCCTTTGTTTTTTAAAACTCAACTAGCTCCCCCACTCCCCCTTTTTTGAATTAACTTACCACTGCCTTTTATTTAATAGGCACGTAGAAGGGAAAATGTTTGCCTCTTCTGCTGTTGGCTTAAGTCATAAGCAGAAGAGAGAAGACCTCCTCTGGGATTTTCGAGGACTTCCTTCATTCTTTGGAAGGGTTCCCACCCTTTTTTGTTTGTTTTCGGTTTGTTTGTTGTGTTTTGTGGTTTTTTATTACAGCTATTGTAAATCAAATTGTGTGACAAAGAAAGGTACAGGAAAGTTAGCCTTGCTACCTCAAAATACCGCAGTTGTTTTGGGTGTAAGGGTTTTATGTGGGATTGTTATTCCCCTTTGTCCACTTTCCACACCCCAAATCCATTTTCTATATAGCATAAGGGATGTTGACTCTCAAAGTTGCAAGGAAATAATAGTATTTTTTAAAAAAAAAGAAACCCCACACACACAAAAAACCCCACCCCAAAACCAAAAAAACCCAAACAAAAACCAAAACACCCCTGCTTCAGGAATGAGTGCATTGTTTTTCAGATAAAAACAAAAAGAATTTGGCCTAATTTGCAGTGCATCAAATCTAGTAGCATAGAAAAAGGTAGGCAGCAAATTCTGCTTTCCTAAAATGTGTTTTGAGTAATACAGCCACACTTTAACTAAAAAGAATTGATCCAGAAATCCCTGAATTCAGTATGTAGATTTGTGGTAGAAGTAATATCTTTTTCAGAACTGGGAAGACTAAAATTGGATCCTGTAGGTAGGTTGTTAGGTCTCAGTGGTTCTTCAAGATCTGAGAAGAATTCTTCAATGCAACTACTTGGTGGCTTTAAGATGAAATTATCCATTTGCATTGGTTAGGCCAGTTTTGTACCATCCGAGGCATCTCAATTTTTTTTTTTAAACTCTCTGGATAGTTGTATTATCCGTGTCAGGACTGTTGCAAGTCACATTGAAAGAATGAGGTTAACGTAATGTCTAGCTCAAATTTATATTCAGGAATGCATTTCAGTAAACAACATCCTATTGCAATATCAATTTTTTATGTCTTTTTGTGCAGTTCACTGACTTCCGTTATTTTTATATAATTTTTCTCACTGCTTTTGTTTGGCTTGTAACAGAAAAGTACTTTCTTTTTCTTTCGTTGCAGGTATTTATTTATTTACGGATGTTTGCAACTGACAGTGGGTTTGAGATACTGCCTTGTAATCGTTATTCTTCTGAGCAAAATGGAGCCAAAATTGTTGCAACAAAAGAATGGTAAGAAGCATAGTTTACTGTTGCATTCTATTTTTGTAAATTATTTTGAAATACTCTAAAAAAGAAAGTAAAAAAATATGGTTCAGAATTAGAACTGCAAGCAGTGAAATACAAAGTTTTGTGTTTTTACTTACAAATTACATTTGGTGTCTGGTTTTGCTAAGTACTTAGCAGACAGTGCGTGCATCTGTAGACGTTCCTTTGCATGTTTGGATGTAGCCATACAGTTCTTAGTATACAAGGGTTTTTTATCTTGTTTTCAGTCCGATAATTTTTTTCCTCTAATTGTGAGTTGTTGGCCTCCTGTGAGAAACACAACTGTGTCAAGAATCACGTTACGCTGGACTTGTTACACAGGAGATAATTGTGGGGAAAACGAGTTTCTCACCTTTGTGAAACTGGGGGCTGTTAGCTGCATGTTTGATTGTGCAAGATAAATCTCTTCTGGAATCACTAAGTTAGAACCCCACAGTATTGTCTCTATCTAATTTTGGCCTATCTGAGTTTCATTATAAGCCTGTCTGTGGCAGCACCAGCAGATCCCTGGGTTAATTCAGATTTAGAAATAAATTCTCCCCTTCTTTTCCCCTCCTTACAAATTTCTACTTGTTTTGCTTTGTGGCAGCATGTACTCAGCACATTGGAGATGGTGATACGCTGTAATGTGTGGGCTAGGATTGAGTGGCTAGACGTTACGCTGGCAGCACATCAAGTAAATGTGCTGTTACTGTGGGGCTATAGTCTCAATGTGTAGAAGAGAAAGCTTTAAGAAGGTTGAGGCCAGTTTCTGGCTTTTTATGACTGTAGCTGGCAGTTCCACAATCATGATATGATAAGTGGGGGTTTTGGGGGCTGGTTGATTCTTTGGGGTGAAAGCTTTGTATTTAGATGTGTTGAAAATTAATTAACTTTTTATGCTCAAACTCTTGAGTGACCTGAGAGAGAGCAAGACACGAGAGCTGCTGCTTAACCCTGCCAATATCTGGGAAACTATTGAGACTCGAAACTGAGAGTTCTCAGCACTCTCTATAAAAGGAGAATTTTGTACTTTAAAGGCTTGACTTCTAGTTTGTGTCCTTTCTATATATTTAGTATCTCCATAGAATCATTAAGGTTGGAAGAGACCTCCAGGATCATCTAGTCCAGCTGCCCCCCTGCCACCTACTACCCACCAAACCATGTCCTTTAGTAACAGATCCAACCTTTCTTTAAACACCCGTAGGGACGGTGACTCCCCCACCTCCCTGGGCAACCTGTTCCAATGCCTGACCACCCTTTTCGAGAAGAAATTTCTCCTAATCTCCAACCTAAACCTCCATATGCATCTGCGTCAGAGTAATCTGGCCAGAATTTGGAATGGCCACTCTAAGTGGAAACAGTGCCCTTGCAATATAATGGAAATTGTGTGCTTCTTCCTAGGCTGAGTAATCATTGCCTCTGATCTGCTGTAGTTATGATGGCAGGTTGTCTGTCTGCACATGAAGATGCAGAGGTTTTGTTAGTTATTCTGTTAGTCATCCTCTCACCTCCCAAATGGTCTATTTCAAGGATCAGCTTGATCCTGAAGAACTGCACGTGAGAGAGGAAAACAACTTATGTGAATTGTGGACTTTTTTTAAGAAGCCATGAAGTTCTAAGCACCTTCACTATGCTGTGTTTTCCTGACCAAAGGAAGTAGTGTAGGAAATGCAGACAAGAGCAGCTGGAAGAAGTCAAAATGACTGAAGTGCTGATGAGGAGGGACTGTGCACAGATGAAAAATGTTGCTTTTGGTTTTAACAACAGAAGAAGCTGAAGTAAACAACTCGTGCAATTTCTTGCTTGCAGTCTCAGGAAATTGTAGAAACAGTGGTGGTAATGTCTGTCAGAATTGATGCAATTGATTCTGTAGGGTAGCATAGAAACATTTATTTCATGTCTGATAAAAAGTCTATGTAACCTAATATCCTGTCTCAAACTGAATTAAAGCATGGAGTTTATAGGGGTTGAGAAATGGTTTACAAAACCCTTCCTGTTATTGACAACTTTCCTTTTTGTGAAATTACTTGGTAATTTTGGCATATGTATTCTTATTTCTGCTACTTTTTTTTTTTTACACTAAAGGAAACGAAATGATAAAATAGAATTACTCGTGGGCTGTATTGCTGAACTATCAGAAATGGAAGAAAACATGCTGCTGAGACATGGGGAAAACGACTTCAGTGTCATGTATTCTACACGGAAAAACTGTGCACAGCTGTGGCTTGGTCCTGCTGCATTTATCAATCATGGTGAGTAGTCACTATAGGAAGCATGTTGAAGGGCGTAAGCAGTTCTACTCAGAAGTGTTGTTTTATGTGAGCTGAAACACCACCAGACCTTAGACAAAATGTTTGAATCTGGCATACTGGATTACTATAGGACAAAACCCTGTTGGGATTTTCCCAGACCAGGGCTTGATTGGCTGAGAACTGGGAAACTCGCAGAAGGCTCTAGGAAGTGATGCCTTCTTCCTTTACAGAAACTTTGGAACTGGCAGCTAAATTAGTGGAGCATATTGTTACTTTGAATTCTTTGTGAACTTAGGCAACAGTAATGTATTTCTTAGGTCAACTTCTATGTCTTCTTTACTCCTTTGCACAGAAGTGTAACTGATTCTGTTTCATCTGTGTGCTGGAGGAAAAGTAGGTAGGATTTGAGATAAATCCTATTACCTGGAAGAGGAGGGAAATGGAACATTTATGATAGCATAGGGAAGAGCTCAGAAACCAAACTATATCAAAATAGGTATGTTGCGGTATAGCTTTGTGCAATACTAACATAACTCCCAGTGCTTAGGTGAGATTCTACAGTTACTGAAGTCAGAGTGAATCCTTACTTTAGATATCTACAACTATTCATGTTTCAGGTCTTATCAACAGTTAATTGACTTTATCTTTTGGACCTTTTTCAGATTGCAGACCTAACTGTAAGGTAAGCACGAAATTAAAAATAAATAAATAAAGCACCCCACATTCTTTTCCCTTTGTCCCTGCACCTTTTCCTTCCCAACTGTTTTACTTTTTTTTTTTCTTACTCAG
The DNA here is from genome assembly GCA_013399095.1 of Psophia crepitans. Classification (NCBI taxonomy): domain Eukaryota; kingdom Metazoa; phylum Chordata; class Aves; order Gruiformes; family Psophiidae; genus Psophia; species Psophia crepitans. The sequence continues at coordinate 302,252 of VWZZ01005769.1, read as the reverse complement.
ATACTGTTCTACCTTAATGCTTAACTGTTTTTTATTCTTTTTTTATTCCTCCCCTTCTTGTCATCTCCTTCCCCAGTTTGTATCAACGGGCAGAGATACAGCATGTGTAAAAGCTCTGAGAGATATTGAACCTGGAGAAGAAATCTCTTGTTACTATGGAGATGGGTTTTTTGGAGAAAATAATGAATACTGCGAATGTTACACCTGTGAAAGGTACGCACTGATGTAAATAAGTTTCAAATGGAATTGGTTCATGGTAATACTTTCTGAAACTGAAGTCCTTGATTGTGAGTGCTCAGACTTTCGAACACTTCATAATTGCTTCCTAGCTAATTGTTGTAATGATTTATTTTTTTTTAGTGTTGTTACTGAATAGTCATGTTTCTGGAGAACTCCTATTTTCTGTTTTTCTTTTGATTCTCTGATCTGGAAATAGCCCTAAATGAGAATAACAAAAAAGAGCGTAGGTTCTTAAAAGTACTCGTACTGAATAAAGTACAACTGGCAGGAAAAGCAATTGTAGCTGCTACAAGACCATTAGCAACTGACCCTCAACTTTTGCTGCTTTTTGCACTAGAAAAAGCAGATTTCATTAATGTCTTCTATGTTGACCTAAAGTTTTCTGCTAGGAACGGGGAAAAGTACTTCTTACACAAGCCCCCAAGTTCTAATAACAGAATATCTAAAGATCTACTGATTTGGATAGTACTTGCCTGTATATGTCCATCTTACACTAGCGACAAAGTTGTTACTTGTTTTCACCTGTGCTGTCCCAACCTAGTTTCTTCACAAAATCAGTTGAAAGAATTTCATAGTTGGTTTTTGGATATTGAAACATCAGCTTACTGTGAGCATGGAGGCTCAGCATAATTTGTGAGAGCTTCACCTAGTTCCAAGAGGAACTACTTGGAACCTGTAACAACTATTACTATTTGACAACTATTACTATTAACAACTATTACTGTTTGACCTAATGTAGAAAGGAAAAAAAAATACAAAGGACAAAATATTAATCATTTTGAGAAATAGCTTAGGGCAGCTACATATAAGTAGATTAATAATCCTACCTTTATTTCTACTAGCTAGTTTGGTCACTAATAATTCTTGCAATACAAGGGAAAAACCTTCTGGTGTCGACCTCCAAGTTCGTACAAGCTTGGGTGCAGTCTCTCTAGACTTTAGAGACCTGCTAGTAAAAATGTCCTTCAGTCCTGGGAGCTGTTTAGTACTGAATAAATGGGTGTCATGATTGTTCTTTCCTTGTTACATGGAGTGATAAAGTTTCTTCTTGCTCAGGTTCCTTCGCTGATTTTAATGTAATACAAACATGCTTTCTCCTTTAGGACAAACCAATCCTCACAAACTGAGAGCTGTCACTAATTTGTCATGTTCATATTCTAGGGACATGATGTTATATTTTAAAGCTAACATTTGGGTAATTCTAACTTTAGGAATCTGCTTTTCAGTCACAAGGCTGTGTTGCAGCAATCAAATGTGAGAGATTTTAATTTAGGGGAGTTGAGCAAGGAAAAATGAGTCCTTACCCACATGAGGCAACTATTTTGTACGCCACTGAAAAAAAATCATCTTTAGGTGACTTAATTTTGACTTTGCTTAAAGGGTGTTTGTGATGCCAGGGTGCGAGACTTTTAAGAATCTCTGGGGCATGTTTGGGAGATGTCAGAAGGCTGGCACTGTACAAAGTGGATTAGGTTGTTTTTTTTTTTCAACCCTCCAAAAATCATCACCAATAAAATTTGCGTATCTTTATGTATGTGCATTTACTCTTTTTAGGTGAGTTCATGCTGGCTGAGACAACTGGGCACCACAGATGATGTGTGGTGGTGATTTATAGCACTGTTACTTTCTGACGTGAATTGGCTGTTGCATGTGTTAAGTTTAGTCTAGTATCTTAAGATGCCTGTAATTTGCAGAATTCAAAATAATACTGAAAGAATATTCAATCTCAAACAAATATCAGATAATTTGAGGACCAGTATTGTGTCTGTATAATAATTAACCTTGTGGAGCTTGAGCTCCTGTCTGATCTGTTTGGTGCACTTTTAAGTTTTGTAGATTTTTCTTCCAGTACAAAACACTGGAATCCAAACTGAAATTATCTTCAGTAATTCTGCAAAGTGCAACATACTGGGTTGTTTAGGAGTACCAAAGGAATCCTAGTAGTAGTAGTGGTTGAAGCACCAAGTACAGGAATTATTAATCTTCATCCTTTGCTGTGATTACTTAAAGTTCTAGGTTTGCTCAGCCATTTCACTTTGTTAATTGAAAGACTTGAGGGTGTATTTAGCAAAGGAACACAGAACTATGTGATAATTTTATTCCATTTTCTGTACTTTTCAACTCTGCTAATGCAGTGACGTGCATTGTAAGTGAAGCTGGCGGTTTTTTACTAGTTTGAACTACCATATTTCTTCTTCACCTGAATAATTTGACTATGAAATGATAATAAAATAGACATAAAGCCAAGGGAAAGCTGCTTTTGCAATTTTTCTTTTTGCAAGAACCAAAAGGAAGGTTTTTCTGCATGTTTTACTAAAATGGGTTAAGTATATAGATATCTTACTAAATCTGCCCACAAATTGCTTATAAATTCAGTGGTTATTAGTCTTGTTTATCCAAATATATCTGGGTTTCAAACTATTGTATATGAAACAAAGTTCTAAGATTGTATTAATAGTTATTAATACATTGTGTCCTCTCTTTCTTTGTAGACGTGGAACTGGTGCTTTTAAATCAAGAGTAGGATTGCCAGCACCTACTCCTGTGATTAATAGTAAATACGGACTGAGAGAAACAGATAAACGATTGAACAGACTTAAAAAGTTGGGTGACAGCAGCAAAAATTCAGACAGCCAGTCCGTCAGCTCTAACACTGATGCAGATACCACTCAGGAAAAAGCTAATGCAAGTAAGTAAGGGGAAAAGCTTGGAGTGCAGGACTGAAGGTTTCAAAAATACATGAAAAACTTCCAGTGCGATAGAATTCCTTTCTTAGTGCTGAGGTGCAGCTCAGATACAAGTGTTCAGAGCTGTCATTTATTCAGGACTCTGAAGGCAATTTAAGTAGGAAATTCAGAGTTTTCCTTAAGTGTTTGAAGAGCAACAGCATGTTTTTGGTTTGGCCTTTTATTTATATCAAAGGGAAATAGTGTCATATTTCTAAACATATCAGTTAAAGTTCTGTTTATAATGTATGTATTTCCAAGTATGGTAAAATATCACAGGCAGTAGTATGGTTTAGGGAAGAACACATAGTTTGAGTTATCCACATTCTGTACGAAAATAGTTTTAAAATAAATTCTCTCAGTAGAGATTATAAAACCAATAGTAGTCTCCTTTAGAGATCCTTCAAATGGGGCAGGTATTCCCTCTCCATATCCAGGACTGATAGTTCAGGTACCTATTCTGAAGTGAAAGTGCACAGTTAGTAATCCCAGAAGAAATTGGAAGGGATTTTTGTTTGTGATGCTCTTGAGAGACTTCTCTTCATGGTGTAGTAAGTATCATTTATTTACTTTTTCCCTTTCCCCGTCCCCACCACCCTCAGTACAAGCAAAATACAAGTAACTTAAACTTTGACTTAACTAGCAAACAGGTTTGGAGCCACATGAAATATTATGGTTCCATCTGGCTCCTGTTTGCTGCTCTGATATTTTTAAAAAAAGAACCCTCAACACTGACAAAAAACCACTTCCCAAAGACCTCTTAGGATCTCTAACTGCAAACCTTCATAGAATCATTAAGGTTGGAAGAGACCTCCAGGATCATCAAGTCCAACCGTCCCCCCACCACCTATTAACCACTAAACCATGTACCTAAGTATCAGATCCAACCTTTCCTTAAACACCCGCAGGGACGGTGACTCCCCCACCTCCCTGGGCAACCTGTTCCAAGGCCCAACCACCCTTTCTGAGAAGAAATTTCTCCTCATCTCCAACCTGAACCTCCCCTGGCGCAACTTGCAGCCGTCCCTCTTGTCCTGTCACTAGTTATCTGTGAGAAGAGGCCAACCCTCAGCTCACCACAACTCCCTTTCAGGTAGTTGTAGAGGGCAATAAGGTCTCCCCTCAGCCTCCTCTTCTCCAGACTAAACAGTCTCAGTTCCCTCAGCTGCTCCTCATCAGACTGGTGCTCCAGACCCTTCACCAGTTTCGTTGCCCTTCTCTGGACACGCTCCAGGGCTTCGATGTCTTTCTTGTGGTGAGGGGCCCAAAACTGGACACAGTACTCGAGGTGCGGCCTCAGCAGGGCTGAGTACAGGGGGACAATCACCTCCCTGCTCCTGCTGGCCACGCCATTCCTGATACAAGCCAGGATGCCGTTGGCCGCCTTGGCCACCTGGGCACACTGCCGGCTCATGTCCAGGTGAGCGTCGACCAACACCCCCAGGTCCTTTTCCTCCACACAGCTTTCCAGCCACCCCGCCCCCAGCCTGTAGCGCTGCCTGGGGTTGTTGTGGCCAAAGTGCAGGACCCGGCACTTTGCCACATTAAACCTCATCCCATTGGCCTCTGCCCAGCGATCCAACCTGTCCAGGTCCCTCTGCAGAGCCATCCTACCCTCCGGCAGATCGACACCACCCCCCCCAGCTTGGTGTTGTCTGCAAACTTACTGAGAGTGCACTCAATTCCCTCATCCAAATCATCGACAAAGATGTTGAAGAGGATGGACCCCAACACTGACCCCTGGGGAACACCCCTCGTGACCAGTCGCCAGTTGGATTTCACTCCATTCACCCACACCCTCTGGGCCCGGCCATCCAGCCAGTTATGAACCCAGCGAAGAGTGTACCTCTCCAGGCCATGGGCTGGCAACTTCTCTAGGACAATGCTGTGGGAGACCGTGTCAAAGGCTTTGCTGAAGTCTAGGTAGACTACATCAACAGCCTTTCCCTCATCCACCAGGCAATCCAAAGCTGCAGCTTTGCTTGGGCAGACAAAACTCCTTTGCTTACCATTGCTACCATAGTAGGTGACAGACAACTGCATACCTGAAACTGAAGCCATTACTGTAGTTAAGGTGTTTGGATTTTTCTCTCCCCCTGGTAGGATGAAATTCTGGGTTTAATACTAGAGCATGTTGATCCTCAGATTTTGCTGCAGTAATACTCAGTAAAAACTGTGGATAATGTGGGGTGAATTTAAGAGAAAAATCAGTAGAAGAAATAAAGTACAAAACAAACCTGGTTTCTTGGGAGCAGTGAGGGAAGCATACCTGAAATTTAGGTGTACTTTTGACAATTCCTGTCACGTATGAGTTACAAGTTGAGCAGTCTTGCTCCTTATGCGTACTGTCTAGCCTGTTTCACGTATTTTGATGAAGTCTTTAAAATAAATGAAACTACAGTATTTGGGAGTGGGGAACTCGGGATAAAGCAATGTCACAACAAAATGGCTTTTTTTTCTTTTGCAGCTAACAGAAAATCTTCAGTTGGCGTAAAAAAGAACAGCAAAAATAGAACATTAACAAGACAGTCTATATCTAGAATTCCAGCATCATCGAGTTCTACCTCATCTAAACTAACTCATGTGAATAATTCCAGGGTACCAAAGAGACTGAAAAAGCCTGCAAAGCCTTTACTTTCAAAGATAAAGTTGAGAAATCAGTGCAAAAGGCCAGAGCAAAAGAATGCTTCTAGAAAGCTCGAAATGGGAAATTTAGTTCTCAAAGAGCCTAAAGTAGTTTTGTATAAAAACTTGCCCATTAAAAAGGATAAAGAATTGGAGGGACCAGTCAAAGTTGCAGTCTCGAGTGGATGCTTGACAAGGCATGCAGCAAGAGAACATAAACTGAATTCTGTGAAAGGTGCTCACGAGCATGGTGATATACCACCCTGCACGTACATAACAAGGAGGTCAATGAGAACGAGGATGAATTTGAAGGAGACCTCTGACCTAAAGCTTGAACCAAATACGTTGGATAGCTATAAGAATAATTTGACCGGAACGCAATCGGACGTTTTAGAGCAGCAATCTCACGTGATAAACGAAAATGACGTGGCTCATGGACCATCACATAAAGGGGATGTTAAGTGCCAGAAAAATGATGCAGGCATGTCAAAAAAGAAATCTCGACAAGGAAAACTTGTGAAACCATGTGCAAAAACAGAGGAAACTGATACTCCGCACAATACACCTGTGAAAGATGAAGTACCGGATTTGATCAGTTCTCATTCAGAACTTGGAGAGAGGAATAATGTGGTGGACGCACCTGTTGGCTATAAAGACTGTATCTCTGGATCTGGTGGCTGCTCTGTTGTAACATCTGACAATTTTAAAGCAAAAGACAGCTTTAGAACTGCAAAAAGTAAAAAGAAAAGGCGAATCACGAGGTATGATGCACAACTTATCCTTGAAAATAGCTCTGGGATTCCTAAACTGACTCTTCGTAGGCGCCATGATAGCAGTAGCAAGGCAAATGACCAAGAAAGTGATGGAATGAATTCCTCAAAAATCAGTATCAAGTTAAGTAAAGACCATGAAAAAGATAATAATTTATATGTAGCAAAGCTAAATAATGGGTTTAACTCAGGATCAGGCAGTAGTTCAACAAAATTAAAAATACAGCTAAAACGAGAGGAAGAAACCAGAGGGGCGTACCCGGAGGACCTTCATGAAAATGGCATGTGTTGTAGTGAAACTCTCTCCCTTTTGGAGTCAAGAATGGAAGTAGATGATTACGGTCACTATGAAGAGGAGACAGCAGATGAATCTTCATCAGAAGAGGATGACGAAGATGATGATGACTATGATGATGAATTTGATGACTTTATTCCTCTTCCTCCAGCGAAGAGATTAAGGCTTATTGTTGGCAAGGATTCAATAGATATTGATATTTCTTCCAGGAGGAGAGAAGATCAGTCTTTAAGGCTCAATGCATAAGCTTATAGGTCTTAAACTGACCTGGATGTCATTTTTCTAAAAAATAAAATAAAAATTAAAAAACTAAAAAAAAAAAAATAAAAATCCTGCAACAATAGAAAAAACCCAACAAAAATTCCATTTGATTATTCCTCAACTGAAGAACTTTCTGAAAACCTTAGTGGCAGCACTTCTTTATTGTTTATTCACCTAGCAACGTAATATTGTAGAAAGTGTACAGCATACTGACTCTTCTTAAGTCTGATTTGTGCAGATTTTTATTGTACTTTTTAATAGCCTTCTTATGTGCAATTCTGAGTTAGAGGTAATGCTCTGTTGTAAAATAAAGGCTCGAGCAAAGTTACGAAATCGCATCAAATCTTTCCATGCAGGACAATGAGAATACAGTGTGGCTACATAATTATTTTTCATCAGTAAGAGCATTAGTTTGCCCTTACGATATCTGACTAAACAATTTAAAAAAAAAAAACCCAAACAAAAAATCATAGTAGCAGAATATTAAGGTTTTTCTAGTATATGTTAATATCACCAGCAATGATCTACAGCTTTTTCAATTTATTTGCT